>JAQFXP010003026.1:0-13499 GCA_034693685.1 Belba bartosi | reverse complement strand
GACTACTTTGTGGTCTTCTCTTCCCTTATATGCGGTAAAGGAAATACCGGACAAACGAACTATGGGTTCGGAAACTCCATTTGCGAACGTATTTGTGAACAGCGCCGAAGCGATGGACTGCACGGACTGGCCATACAGTTCGGTCCTATAGGCGATGTTGGAGTGTATGCAGAATCGGTTCAAACACTTAATTTCGCGACACTACAGAAACAGCGAATCAACTCCTGTTGCGATGTTTTGGATAAACTGTTAGCCATTAAACAGCCGATTGTTACCTCTTTTGTAAGTATTTTGTTTTAATGGTATAAATCATATATTTAAAAAATCTCCTGAACCAAATGTTATCAGGGAATTGTGTTTTAACAGCTCAAAAATTCTTGGACAAACTTATATAAATTTGATTATTATAACATTTAAAATTATTAATATAAATATATAATAAATTATATTTTAAATAACAATTTTTGAGTTAAATGCAATAATATTTGCCGTATTGATGTAGATAAACAAGTTCGTAAAAATTATATTAATATTTATATATAAAAGTGATCAGCAACTTGCTAATATACAGTATATAGACTTTATTTATCTATTTGTAGTGAATAAGCCAACCGATTGCAAAATAACTGTTTAAACTTGAAATGATACGATGCTCCCCATATCATAACCTATAATTAATAATTTATATTTTTGAAAATATTATTTGAGTTAAACCTTAAAACAGTTAGAAATTTGAATTCAGAGAGAAACGAAAATCGAGAGAAATACAGTGCAATTCGAACTTGTTAAGTATATTTATAAATCTAAAACAAAACATAAAATTCTGCTTGAGGTATTTTTTAAAACATTTCATAATAAAGTTTAAATGTTCAAACAATATAATTACAGTTTGACAAATTTTTAAAATTTTTATTAATTAATCACCCATAAACTATTAAATTAAATATATACTAGGTAAGCGCTCGATTAGAGAAAAAGACAGAAAATCGGCAAAAACAAATGGTCGGCGAGTTATGGCGCACTTTGGGAATAAACCCGGAAAATACACCTGATCATTTAACACTGGGTGAGATTGGCTTAGAGTCGATGTTTACCGTTGAGTTACAACAGGAACTGGAGAGGGAATGGAATATAAAAGTTTCACTAAATCACGTGAAGAGTATTACAGTCGGAATATTGAAAGACTTAGAGGCGGGTCGGATAGAGAACGTAAAGAATTACATTGATGATTTGAAACAAGCTAAAGCAAACATACTCAAGTGTAAATTTCTAATTCCAACCGAAACACACATTGCATTAAATAACGTAAAGACTGGAAAACCGATATATTTTATGCCTCCGATTGAGATCACTTTCTCAGAGTTTGAAGAGTTGGCAAAAAAAATTAATCGACCCGTCATTGGCCTTAATTGGACACGCGAACTTGATAAATTAAACACGCTTAAAGAGATTAGTGCATATTATACAAATTTGCTAAATATACTGGAGCCAAATGCCAATTACGATGTGCTTGGCTATTTTGACGGTGCGCTAATTAGCGTCAAATTACTCCGTAAGGGACTGATAGATAAGGCAATAATTGTTGACATTTTGTCGGACATACGTTTCCGTAATGAGACGTTTAGCGAGGAATTTATTCTGGAATTTATGTACATGTTACTTTCGGTAGCAATGCCTGAATCGATTCGTAACAAAATGTTTCGCGAAATCAAAACTGAACCAGATACTAATGCCAAGATTAAACGTATTTGCAATGAAATTAGAGACTTTGCCGGAAAGGGTTTAATTGCAACCGATTTGGAGGAAATATTTCATATTATGCTTAAAAGAGCTTATATTTTGGCCGATTATCGTTTGAATCAGAAGAAGAAATTCGCGAAAATGAAGACTAGTTTTGGCAAAATGTGGGCTAAAAAGACGGGAAAACTTGTTATTATTAAGCCGTTTAAGTTTGACCAAGTTGGCGATATTGATGATTTTGTTGATAAATCAAGAGAGGATTATTTTCTGCCGGATAAAAATGTAATTTTAAAAAGTTTATATTTTAAAAATTTGTTTTTAATTATAATATTTTTTTTAGGAATCAAAAGAAAACATTTCTTTTGAAACGCTTAATGAGAATCCATTTGCAGTGACTTCTGAAGCGATTAATGAGAAAATTCTCGAATATTTGAATTAATAAACAAATCATTTATAATTAAAATTATTTTTTAAACTTTAAAGAAATAATTTTACAAATAAAATGATTTCTATTTATTTATAATGTCACATGTTAATGTAGTTATTTAAAATTATTTGTTATATTTTTTAAATAATTGAATTAACATATGATCATGTATAAATAATTAGTTTTTGTTTTTATTTGTAATATTTTTTATTATATAATCTGATAAATACAAATAATGATTAAACAATATTTTTGCAGCATGTTAAAATTGCAATACATTTATAAATTAAAAATTTATATTTTTAACTTTAACTTTAGAGAACTGTTTTGTATTAAAAATATTATTTTAAGCAATAAATATTTTATTTGCATACTTAACAAATTCAATTATTATTTAATATATTTAACATAAATATATAATATTAAACTTAATAAAATAAATAATTTATTGTAAAATAACTAGAAAAGTAAATTTAGCTTAAATGTTTATTGCATTGAAAACTTAGCCATTTTTATTATTATTAATATACAGTATTTAAAATTAGATATCTATAGAATCAATGTCATTGTCAATGAAGGTATCGAGAATGAGGATCAGCCAAAAATTTGTTATATTAATTTGAAAAAGTTTATTTTAAAAACAAGCTATAAATTACAAATTATGGATTAAAATATTACAACTAAATCCATGTTATTTTTAAAAATTAATTATATATTTCTATACGAGTAAAATGTGTATTCTATTAGCGTTACAGTTCCACTGATTATTAATTACTAATTATTCTATTCATTTATACCTTATGTAAATATAATTTTATTTTTATTTTGAATAACTTTATACTCAATAGATTTTTATTATTTATAAACTTAAACCTGTTTAAAATAAACTAATTCATGTAATGACTCTATCGGTATATAATATTTTATTCTAAATGTTACCAAAACTTAAATATCTATTAATAAGTAAACTAAATATTATTAATAACTAAATCATAATATATATTTTAAAATAAAACAACTTTTGTATTTTATTTTGTTTTATATTCTATATTAAATAAAACATAGTTTTAATTATGGTCATATGCAATGTCGTAAATATAAAATATTAGAATGTAAAATTAAGGAAATATTAATTTTATTTTATATACTGTACAATTTATAACAATTTTGTTTTACGTTTAACAAGAGTACGTACTGGCTCATCGAACTAATTGATTTTTTATATATTTTTTAAGTTTAAGATTAATTTAATTTCGTAACATTAATTTAAATTAAATTAAAATATGAGTTGATTAAATATAATAAATTATTAATTTAATAAATTCTTTTAATGAGATTCAATTGAAATTTAATTTAAAAAGTAGAGTCGTATTTATTTTTTTAAGTTGAATAAAGTTTTATCATTTTTAAATCTATATTAATAAATAATATTTCTTAATTAAACTCTTATATTTGTTTGATCACATTATTAAATTTATATCTGCGCATGCTAATATTTGTGGTATTATATATTTTTGTTATTTAATTTTTTACTCATAATTAAATTTTTTAAATATATATATAGACCTAGAAAATGTTAAAATTTTGCGCTTAAAAATTTAATTAAAAGTTATACTAGGTGTAAGAATTTTGCTATATATCACATTAGTTAAACTTGTTAATTCATAAAATTAATTAATTACTTTTTTAAATTTTTAAACTTTAACAATGAAAATTGCTATATGTTTCGAAATTCAAAATAATTGTTAATTACTTTTACTATTTAGATAATATGCATAAAAGCAGAAATCGAGAAGGGTAATTATTTGATTTTGAAAATTTAGATTTATTCTCCCCCCCCCCTAACATTTGGTCCGAGAAAAGGTCCTCCCAGACGTTTTGCCGTCCGCCTTAGGCAGCTAACAAATTTTTGGGGTTTTTTGCCCAAAATTAGGAAATTTTCCCCAAATTAGTGCTAAATCCGATTTAAATTTAGTTAAATTAACTAAATTTAGTTTAAATCCGGTTTAAATTTAGTTAAATTGGGGACAATTTTATAATAAATATATGGGTTTTTAGCGTTTTTGGAAAAATCCCTTCTCTAATCCTCCCTGGATCGACCGACCTTCTCGATCCCTGATATATAAACTTGTTAGAATTTTTATTTAATTTTTAAAAATTTAATAATATTCATTAAAATCATATTTAACTAAAATCTGTAAGTATAAAATTTACTCCTCTTTGATTTATGTCATTTTTTTAAACTCTTACTAATTTTAAATGTTTTCTAAATATGTTTAAATTTTGTCATAATCTCGATTATTCTAGCTATAATAGCTACTCTAGCTTAAATGTAGCTTACAATTAAATTTTTAGTTTAATTGTTTATATTAATATAAATTTGTAAAATATTTTAAATATTTTATAAAAAAGAATAATAAGATTTTATTAATTAAATCACAAAAACATAAATAAGTATAGTTAAAATAAATTATAACTATGTGCACATAGATAGTATTTGTAGCAGTATTAATGACTACATGTTACACAATTATAATAAATTATTAATAACTAATGCTTAATAGTTACATATTAGAATAGATTAAACATTTATTCATACAAAAGGGATGTATGATAATTTTAAGATGTTAAAATAAAAGCAATTATAATTTAAATTTATCAATTAACATTTATTGAACACACATTATTAAATTGATAGTAAATTAGTGTAATTTTAAACGTTATAACAGTTTCTAATAAGAACTGTTATATTAATATATAAGACATTTTAGTTTAGACACATTTATTTCAACCCAATTTCAATTCCAAATTATGGGTTAATTATTAGTTTTATTTTTTCTCTTTATATTTGTCCATCATTTCTAACAAATGTTGTCTATATTAAAAAAAATATTGAATTAAAAAACTATTAAATTGACAATATATTACGTATTTGATTAATAGTTCAGATAATAATACATTTATTATATATAATTAAAAATTGAAAAAAACAAAACAAACATTTACTGAAACACGAGTTGACTTACATTTTGTAAAATTTGATGTTTTGTAAAGTAATTAAACTAGTGCAACTTACACTATTATCTTTTAATTATTATTTATTAACATGTTTATTTTATAGTTTAAAAATTTAGAAGTTTATAATATATTTATTATTATTACTGATTTAATTTACACAATTTCCTATATTAATAATTAGATAATAAGCATTATTAATTTTTCAAGTAAACTTGTTTTTTTTTCACTATTTACAGACTGTAATTTTTCAAACATTATAGATTTTTATTTATTTGGTATAATTTTCTACAAGATTTAAACCTTAAATTAAAAATTATTAAATATAAACTGTAAAAACATTATTGAACAAGATATACATTATATATTATAGTTTAACAAGTAAGCTCTTGTGGGTGTTTCTATGTAAAACTTACTGCAATATATTTTTTTAAATCAAATATATTATCTTATTTGTTAGTTAAATTAAAATTACTGAAATATGCTTGACTAAATTAAAAACATATCTTTTTGCAATATAAATTAATACAAGTTTTAAAATTTGTACAAATTAATGTGTTATTAATGCAATATATCTTGTAAAAAATTAAGTCAACATATTGATTTAAAGAGTTAAATTGTTGTGCAAACACTTTATTAATATACAATAAAGTAATTCCTAATTTTTTGTTTACACATATAATTTACTATAAACAGTAATATCTTGAAAATTTTTGAAAATTAACTTTTTTTTATTTATTTATATAATCTGAAAATACACTGAGTGCTCAATATAAACTAGTTTAATTTCGCGTAAAATATATAAATAATACTTATTTTTAAAAATAACATTCCTTACAGTTTAACTAATACATTTTTATTAATGCAAATAATTTCTAAAAATTACATTAAATACTTTTTAAATTGTTTAACCAGTTAATATTAAATTTAATATTTAAATTTGATAAGTAATATTGTTTGACACAATTTACTCATGCTTGTTATCCATTACAAAAACACTTTAGCTTGATTAATCAGCAACGTGATGATGATATTGATCAAACTGATTTTAAAACTAACAGAAAAGAAATTAAAAATAGAAAAAACAAACTAAATATATTAAGACATAAAAATTATTTATACATGGTAATTTTTTAATTTGTTAAAATTTTAAAATTAATTCGTATTTTGTTTTAAAACTTTAATTAATTTAGTTTTTAGTATGCAATTAATAATTATTTAAAAAGAGATAGATACAAAAATATATTTTACAAAATTTTAATTGTTAAAAAATAAATTATTTATTAAAATAATAATGTATAATAACATTATTATTAAGTTTAATTTATCTAGTTTTAAATAAAAAACAAAATTAATTACATAATTAAATATTTAAACAGTTTTTATAATAAAATAAATTTTAACATTAATTAAATTTTTATAAACAAATACTAATTTGTATTTTTTATTATTAAATACTATAATTTGTTTTAAAACTCAAAATGACATACATTAAAAGCATAACAAGTCAGTTACAAACTAAAGTGTTAAAGTTATGAAATAAATTGGTAAACTAATCACGATTAAAATAATACTTTAGATGAGATGAGTTTCAAATAAAATTCACATATATATGGTTTAAAAATATAAAGCATTCTTTTACTTTTATTATTTATTAAATAATGTTCAATGAGTAATATACAAATATATAACTGGTAAAAATATATTTATATTGTAAAATTTTACAAACATCTGTATGTTTAATAAACAATTATGATGTCTGTTTTAATTGATATTTAAAATTAATTATACTTTCATAAATAAAAATTTTAAAAAATAAATAATAAAATTTAATAAAAATTTCGAAATTAAAAAAAGTAATAAATTAAATAAAACATACACATGTTAGTTTTATATCTAAACATGTTTGTATTTACTGAATTCAATAAAGTATTAGATAATACTGTAAATCCCATATGTAATTTAATATCCTATTAACATTTTAAAAATGTCTGTTTTATTATTTTTAAGTTTATTTTATATTTTTATTGAATTGCATTCAAAACAAAATAACTTTGAATCTGATCTTGGTGTTCAACGTGGCTATGGAGGTTACGGTGGATATGGCATTGGATATAATAGAAGTCGTGGTTTAATTGGCATTTATGTAATTTAATTTTAAACAAAATTTTTTTAATTTTTTAAATTTATTTTTTTAATTAAGAATCCTGATAAAAATGTTAAAGAAATGATAAAAAGTCAAATGTAATAAAATTTTTAAAAAATCAATTAAATTTATTTTTCTAAAAATAAATTTGTATTTTTGTTTTTAATGTGTATTTTATTTTTATATTTTATTTGTTTATCTATTATTACTATTTATAACAAATGTATAAAATTTCTTATTTTTATGTACATTGATTTATACTTGTTTAATATAACACAGAATGTAATGAGTTTTTAATTGTAAACTTAATTTTATAAATTAATTTATTTATAAATTAAATTATTTATAAACTATTTTATTTAAAACATAATAATATATTATTAGTTAATGGTATATAAAATATTTTCTATAAATAATTTCAGATAAAATCAATAAAATTTTTCAATTAAATTTATTAAAACAAGTTTATTTTGTTAATAATATATGTATAAATAAATAAAATATAATACACATAAAAAATATATGTATTATACAAAACAAATATATTTATTTTACATTAAAATATTTTTAATTTATATAATTTATTTTATTTACAGTAAATAAATAAATTATTATGTATGCAAATGTATTAATATAAAATTTGCATAATAAAAACAAAAACATTTTTGAAAAATAAATTTATTTCTTAAATAAAATTTATTGCTTTAAAATAATTTTATGTTCTAAAATCTATCTTAATTATTTCATCCATATATTTCCTGGATAAAGTGTTAAATATATATCAAAAATCAGTTTAAATAGTAACCTATAAATCAATATTTATTAGAAATTACTAAAATATAACATGTTAAACCCACTAATTATTATTAAATCACCGGAAATATAAATTAAACTTAAAATTTTGCTTAAATTAGAAATATTTGTATTATATTCAATAATCAGTTAATCAGTAAAAATATTTATTTTTTATATACAGTTTTAAATAAAAAAATAATTTATAAACAAAATAATTCAATAAAAAAATATTTTATTCTTATTACCAGTTTTTGCATTTATTAAAGGCCTGAATCGATAGCAAAGAAATAAAGGCAAACATTAAAGGAAAGGTAGGAAATGCCTGCGGTTTTCAAAAAATAAAAATTTCAATTTGTATTAATTTTACGATAGCTATTGATTAAATAAGTAAGATAGATTAGGTCTGAGTTTGAAGCAAAAATTTTTATTTTTATCATCTTAATCGATTTTCGAAAAAATAGTAATTAGTTTAATATATTTATTATTTTTTTTCACTTTTATTATACAGTCTTTAAAAACTGTTTTATTTTATTTTCACATTCAGTCGACATTTGCATATAACAAATGATATGTAATTTTCTTAATAAATAGAAATTTAATTTCCTATTTACAAACTGCACCAGTAGTTCAGGTTTGGGGTGTTGATAATTCAGGAGCTGTTCAATTTTTTCTCGATATAAATTGCTGTGTTTATTTGCTAAAAAGATTAACTTCTTAACTTTTTGAACAACGCTTTAAAGTTTTTTATTTCACGTTTTTGTTAATTTATAAAAGATTGTGATTGTTAATTTTTTGCTTTTTGCTTTAATGTTATTACAATAACAATGCTTAAGGTATGTAATTATTATATTTAATTTTGTAAATATTTTCTTGTTTAAATATTGTTTAAATAATTGTAATTTTATTTTATTTTATATAAAATAACAATGTGTCAAGATTAATTAAAAACTTAGTTTAACATATATTTTAATCTTATATTTTATCATAAAAATATATTTGTTAAGAGATATTCAAAGCCAAATGTATTAACATAAAAATTTTTAAATTATAAATTATTATTAAAAAATAAATATACAGTTAATATAATGTAAAAATATTATTATAATTATTTTTATTTTAAAATGCATTAGTTTAAATAAATATTAATTAATTAACTTAACATATCTAGATATATTGTTTAAATATTGAAAATTTTGTTTTATAAAACTCCAAACAATAATTTAAAACAAATAAATATTCTAATGTATTAAACATATTAAACAAATTGTAAATAAAATTAAAATTGTACTATAATAAATTTACCCCACGAATTTATAATTTACAATAAAATAACAAAAGAAAATATGAATTTTAAATAAAATTATAAAAATAATTTTAGTTAAAATAATTTAATTTTATTATAAAAAATTAATATTTTAAATTATAAATCATATTAAATCATAAAACCAATAAATTATTTTTTAATACTAAAGTATTATATAAAAAAATTATAAAACAAAACTTTTAATTTTATTTTAGGTAACAGTGCTATCAGTTCTGGTATGTGTAAGCAGTGCAAGCTATGGCGGATCCGGGAGTTACCACTCCATTGAACTACCCATACATTCTTATCACAATCTAGAAGTAATAAAATCACCCTCGTACGAAGACCAATCATCAACATATGCCGATATACCAGGCGGAGTTTTGCCTGTATTTCTAAATTTCAAAACACAATCTTCACCCGTATATGTCAAACAGCAGCACCGCGGCACCAAGGGCAGTTACCAACAATCAAATTCGCATGATGAGCCGCACAAACTTGTGCATGAAGTTACCAAGCCTGTTATTCAAGAGTTACGTGAAATTATTACGCCCTATAGAAAAGTTGTCCAGGTTATTCAAGGTGTTAAAGAGACTCGGTTGACCAAGGTGCACAAGGGTGACCGTAAAGGTGGTTATGGCGGTGATGAAGGCTATGGAGGATCTGGTGGCTATGGAAAGTCTGGTGGCTCTGGAGGATCCGGTGGCTATAGAAAGTCTGGTGGCTATGGAGGATCCGGTGGCTATGAAAAGTCTGGTGGCTCTGGAGGATCCGGTGGCTATGGAAAGTCTGGAGGCTCTGGAGGATCTGGTGGCTATGGAAAATCCGGTGGTTCTGATGGCTATGGAAATTCTGGTGGATATGGAGAATCTGGTGGCTACGAAAAATCTGGCGGCTCTGATGGCTATGGAATGTCTGGTGGATATGGGGGCTCTGATGACAATGGAAAGTCTGGAGGTTATGGAGAGTCTAAAAGTTATGGAAAATCTGACGGCTATGGAGATACTGACGGCTATGTAATGACTGATAGTTATGGAAAGTCCGACGATTATAACCA
Source organism: Belba bartosi (assembly GCA_034693685.1). Classification (NCBI taxonomy): domain Eukaryota; kingdom Metazoa; phylum Arthropoda; class Arachnida; order Sarcoptiformes; family Damaeidae; genus Belba; species Belba bartosi. The sequence continues at coordinate 3,016 of JAQFXP010003026.1, read as the reverse complement.
AAGAATTGGTGAAACCGTTCAATATTTAAAGAAAGGTCGAGAATATATGTCGAATGAAGATTCCGGTGATATTATCTATTATTAAATTCATTGTTTTGTTTTACATATTGTTGTTATAAATAAAAAAATTTTAATAAATAAATTATTTTCATGTTTTTAGTTTTGCATTTACTTTATTAATTGTTTTATCAAATATAGTATTTTCAAAAAAATATTAAAATAAGTATTAATTGAACCAGTTTGAAAGTAACACGCAAATAATAACACACATAACTGTCAATTTTAAATTAACAAGAAATATTAAATTAATATTTTATTTTTGTTAAAAAAATAATTTACAGTTTCTCTGATTCGTGCCTAAGTGTGGTAATTGATAAATATAAACACAGAGAAAAAACTAACTTTTACTTTTATAATTATTTCTAAACGATTATTAATTTTGGATATATTTTTTAAAAATTAATTAACTCTTGAATAGATTGTATTGTTTCAAACGGTTTAATTAACAATGAATTATAATAGTATATTTTGATAACTATTACAGTTTAAATAACAGTAATCTTACAGTATATAAATAACTTATTCATGTTAAAAATTTACAGTCTTTATATAGGTTATTTGCTCATTTGACATTTTATTACAAATTAATAAATCAAAAGTTTTAAAATTTTTAATCACTTTTAATTAAGATTTGTTTTTTACAATTTGAAACTAAAAACCTGCATATTCTTTTCTAAAATAAACATTTTTAATTATAAAATTTATGTTAATAATAATGTTAATTATACGGCAGTAAAAATAGAAGGTTTTATATTTTATCATTTTTATAAAAAAATTATGATATTTTAAATAATTTTTATCTGGTACTGTTTTTGCATACAAAAGTGTTTTAGTTAAACTAATTAATACTTTGACAAACTGATTAAAATTTTATTAAATTAAAAAATGTTATTTAAAACTGTATTTGAAATAATTCAAATACAAATATTTGTTTTATATTTGAAATGTATTTAAGATTGATTTAATGTTTAACTCACACAAATTAATAAAAGATGAAAATATAATTTGGTTAATTTTTAAAACAATATTCAATATTTATTATTTTAAATTTTGTTTCAATTTTATTTGTTAAAATAATGTAAGTTATTAAAATTTTTGAAATAATAGTATATAATTTTAGCACGCTAATATTTTATTAAGATTTAGGTTAGACTTTGAAACAGTAGTCAAAAATTATATATTATTGCAATAATATATACATCAAAAGATCTACAATTAAATAAAAACAAAAAAATAATATTTATTTATCCATAATCTGTATTTTATCATAAAAAATATTCAGGAAAGTAAATTTTGTGCTAGTTTAATTTTTAAAATCTCTTATACCAAATTGTCTATAAAATGACTTACTATTAATTCATAATATCTGTAATACAATATACTATAGATTTTAAAATATAAATAAAATTAACTTAAAAATAAAATATAATAAAAGTTAAAGAAATAAATTTTTCAACATTATTTGATTTATGAATTTAATTTATTCAAAAAACAACGAAAATTATACACAATTTAATTGTAATATAATTAATTAAATAAATGTTATTAACTTAAAATAAAATTAAAGACAATTTAATACAGTCCAGACATAGCTCCGCCAATGCCTTTGCCATAACCATCATTACTGCCATATCCTCCGTCATTACCTCCATAGCTCTCAATTTTGCCGCCATATCCGCCATCATTACCGCCATATCCTCCGTCACTACCACCATATCCGCCATCACTACCGCCATATCCGCCACCATTACCACCATAACCGCCATCACCACCATAGCTATTACGTTCACCCTTGTGCACCTTGGTCAAAACATCCTCCTTAACACCTTGAATAATTTGGACAACTTTTCTGTATGGAGTGATGACTTCACGTAATTCTTGGATAACTGGCTTGGTCACTTCATGTACAAGTCTATGTGGCTCATCATGAGAGTCGGATTTCTGATAACTGCCCTTGGTGCCACGGTGCTGTTGTTTGACGTATACGGGTGATGATTGTGTTTTGAATGTTAGATATACGGGCAAAACTCCGCCTGGTACTTCGGCGTATGTCGATGATCGGTCTTCATGTGATGGCGTTTTGATAACTTCGAGATTGTGTTTGCTATGTACTGGTAGTTCAATTGAATGCGAGCCATAGCTCTGCTTATAGTCAGCGCTACATACGCTGATGAATACGGATAGTGCGATAAACTGTATATAAATAAATAAATTTTAAAAATATTAAAAATTTTATATTTAAGTATATTATACAATTTTACAGTAAGTTAGAACACAATATTATTTTCTACATACCTTAAGCATGTTTGTAGTTATACAAATATTGTTTATACAATAAAATATATTTGATTGTTAGAAACTGTATGTTGTACTGAATTTTCGTTATCAAACTATCCGTTCTTATATACTTGAATAAAAATTGGTGCAGTGTCACCACCCTAATTTTTTCTGTAATTAAAAATTTAGTAAAAACTATTGGGTACAGTTTTCAGACATAAGATGAGTGAAAGTTCAATAAATCAAACATGAAATTTTTAATTTGACCTCAAATAATTTCAAATTAATTTATTAAAAATTATGCGTAATTTAATAATTAATACTAATCTGTAATATATTATTATCTTGCAATTATATAATATAATGAAATATAAAATATTTTATGTGAAAAAATCAAATTATTACAAAAAATTGTTTTAACTTGATTTCAAACTAATAAAAGGCACATTAACATTTATAATTAATTTGTTTAGAAAGGTTAGTCAAATTTAACCGGGAGGTAGAGTAAAGAGAGTGAAAGTGAAAACGAGATAGAGAGAGCAAGAGAGAGAGAGAGCAAGAGAGAGAGAGAGCAAAAGAGAGAGAGAGAGCAAAAGAGAGAGAGAGAGCAAGAGAGAGAGAGAGTTAGAGAAAGAGAGCAAGAGAGAGAGAGAGAGAGCAAGATAGAGAGAGAGAGCAA
>JAQFXP010003025.1:0-13505 GCA_034693685.1 Belba bartosi | reverse complement strand
TAAATCCAGTTAAATTAAGTAAAATTTTATCACAAATATATAGGTTTTTTGAGCGTTTTTGGAAAAATCCCTCCCCTAGGTTTTTGGCCAAAATTTTTAGAAAAATCCCTCCCCTGATCCCCCCCCTGGATCGGCCGACCTTCTCAATCCCTGATCTGATTCGTACAGAAGTCTGAAAAGATTGGCTAAAATTATTCGTTTCTTATTTCTGATTCCACTTTCATAGTCATTCAAATCATTAAAAGTCATTAATTCATATTTTTTTTAATAATTTGATTTTGTTTGTATCAAATCGATCTAAATCCCAAAACAGCTATTCTTTATAATCGGATTAAAAAGTTCTGAATAGAAAATATGCAAAATAATGAATTTTCCAACAAATGCATAAATAACAAAAATTTTAGAACAAAATAATCAATATTTGAATGCATAATTTATGCAAAAAATAAATCAAGGAAAACTTTAAATTCCCAATATGTGAATAAATATTAAACATAAAGTTGTTATGACTGCTGTGTTATGTTATCGAACTATGATCTGTTCAACCCATTCAATCAATTCTAGAATATTAATGCATTTGTTTTACATTTGCAAATCATTTATCAACAATTATTTGTCAATTTTTATTGGTTTTTAGTGAAATAAATTTTGATTTATTTATAAAATCTAATTTATATTTTATTTAAACAAATATATTTAATAAAGTAAATACGCTTATACAGTCTATCCCGCTTAGTGTAAATCCGCTTATTGTAAATACCCGCTTATAGTGAACTATTTGCTGAGAACCGAGTTTAATTATGCATAGAATTTTGATTGTTTATAGTAAATTCCTCTTATAGTGAACAATTTTTACGGGACCGAGCTGTTCACTATATCCGAAATAGACTGTAATTTATTTTGCTTTTAAACCAATTTTTTCTGAAAATATAATTATTATGAATGAATTTCGCTCATTTCGATATAAACCAATTTATTTGTACTAACTTTTAGTTAGAGTTATGCAACAAATAATTAAAAAATTATTTTTGATTTGAAATTGAGTAAAACTCATTTTATTTATAAATTAAAAATATTATAATTTAAATTTAATTTAAGAAATAATTTTATTTTTTAAACAATAAATAAATAATTTATTTTATATAAAGAATATTAGTTTTTAAAAAGTAACATAATTTTAAAATTTAAAAAAGTGCCGATCACTTCAGGGAATAAATTTTTGAAAAAATTTGAATGAGAACCTAGATGCTATTAGTAACTTGTTACCGGTAGTAATAAGTTATTACTATAAAAACACTTACACTTACACTTACTTGTATTATTTTTTAAACGCTTAAAATATCTTAGCATTAACATAATTATGTTTTTGATTTAATTAGATTTATGCAAAATTTAAATTAAACTTACATGTTGGTTAAATTTGCTAAATTTAGCTAAATTTAATTTTAATTTAAATTAGATTTTAAAAATATTTAGGGAAAATATTTTAATTTTGGCTAAAACCTAAAAAAATCTTCAACGGCCGACAAAGAATAGAGAAAATACCTTTTTACGGACACAAAAGGGATAAATTTCATTTTTAAAAAGTAGGTTAACTAATTTCCCCTTCTTAATCTCTTTGTTATATAGAAAGATATTAAGCAAGTAATTATAAACTAACAATTTTATAATATGTTTATTTTTTAAATTTTACAGAATAATATAAAATAATGTATATTATTATTAAATAATAATTTAAAATTAAAGATAAAAGTTTAAAATAATAATCAAAACATTATTAAAATGTAATTTATTTTAAATTATATAAGAGGTTGAGAAGATAATTTAGCCAAAATTGCTGAATTGCCACCGGCTAATATTTTTTTAAAGTCAAAATTAGAATATTTTTCTTAAATTTGTTTTAAATCTAGTTTAAATTTAAATTAAATCTAGCTAAATTGTGTCAAATTGCCTTCATAATTATTTATATATAGGTTTTTTTTATTATTTAACAAATAATTCCCCCTAATCCCCCTGACTCGGCCGACCTTCTCAATTCCTGATTTATATTCAATAAAACTTTTAATTAAACAAAATTAATAATTAAAAACTTAAGTACTGTTTAAGTAATTTTAAAAATTTTATTTTAAAAACCCAAGCCAAATTTTATCAAATTAAAAATATTTACATAATTAATAAATTTGCTAAAATTATATATATTATACAAATTACTTAAAATTGTATTTATAACAAAAATTATACTTAAAAATATAAAACCCATTGAAATATTTATTGCCAAACTATATTTTACAAACGTGCTAATGTGTATTTAAACCGGACCTCTTAATCCAGAAATTTTATTATTTTCTAAATTTAATCCTGTTTACAGATTTATGATTGGGTCAAATATGGTAAATATATCCGTTTAGGAAATCAAGATCATTTAGTTTATTATACTGCTTTAAATATTTATTTTTTAAAAGTTAATGTTTAAAAGTATTGATTATTTTTAACAATGAATGCTATTTTAATATATTGTTTGGTTTTTTCAATACTTAGTATCGGAATAGAATCACAAACTGGTAATTAAACTGTTAATAGACATTGAAAATAATTTCAAATAAAAAATTTATTTTTTTAAAATGATTGACAGAAAAAATGAAACTACACTCTCGTCTCACAATATTTGATCTAATATTCAACAATTGGATTACGACATCAATCGCTTCATTTGGTATTTTAAGCGATTATTTCTTTAGACGAATCCCTTATCCGAACGACAGAAATACAAGTCTTCTCTTCAACTATATTGATGTCAACAACGATAGTAGAGTCGACTTAAATGAGTTTCAAACTTATTTTGTTAAGTTATTTCACGCACAGGGTATCACTACTTAGCCAATTCATAATTTTTAATCCTAAAAACACAATAACTAAAAATTTTTCAATTAAAAGTTCATTTATGAGTCATGATTTAAGAAAAATTATTTTTTTAATGATTGCAAAAACCATGGATAGACTAAGTGGTATAGTTGAAAATAAAATTAATTTTCCCTGATAGTTTTGTAGTCTAACTAGATTTCACCTAAAAAAGTTAATTTGATTTAAATTGAGTTAAGTCTAAATTAGTTAATTTAACTAAATTTAACTAAACAGTCAGTAAAACGAACAAGAAATGTATATATTTTTCAAACATAGTTACACTCAGTTAGATATTGTCAAATTTTGCCATACCACCATGCTACCATGCCTATAAAGTGCTATAAACAATTTTTTCTCCAATTTTATATTTATTGTAAACAATAATTAAAACTTAACCTAATATTCTAGATTCAACTTGTTTCTTAATATTAAAATAAATATTTAATTTTTAGATGTCGTTAGCTTTGAAATCGGTCGTAAAGTATCGGCTCTCGAAATATCAGATCATTTGAAGCTCTGGTCGTCTAAAGCCTCTAATATGCGCTGGAATTGCATTTTAGATCATTTCGATGCAAATAATGACAATTATATTGAATTAACTGAATTTCAAACAATTCAAACGAAACAATTCGATGCTTTTAATTGTATTATTTGTATTAAATATAATGATCACTGCATTGACTTTAGAAAAATATATTTGACTAAACTTTAATCAAATAATTATATAAAATCTAATTTATTACTTAAATTAAAACAATTATTTAAAACATTTATTAGTCATAATTTAAAATATAATTGTTTGCAAAGATGAAAATGATTAAAAATTTATTTTAATTAAACCTAACTATTTAAATTTAAAAAATCAATAAAAATAATTTTAAACCTCAATGCGTGATCAAGAATATCTCCAACATAAACTAAACAACCAATCTAATGTTTATTTAAAATCTAATCGATTAAACCAATTAATTAAAATTAATTAAATTAAAAAGAACTGACAGAGTGACATTTAAGAAATTGAGTGCAAACAACAAAATTGCTTCACTCAGTCACATGTCCTAACTCTTCAATTAGATGTCAATTAATTTAGTTAACAATCTATGAAAAAAAAAGTTTTAGTTCTATGGGTTGTGCGGAATAGGCATAAAAGTCTCAATGACTCAGACAATGCAATCGAAATCCCAGAACCGAAGTGTGTTCTAAAACAAAACAAAAACTTTTTGTTTCATTCACTTCACTATAGCATAGCTTATAATTCGGATTAATTTTAAAAAATATAAATACATATATAATATAAAGTTATATATACTTTGTATAATGTATTTAAAAAACAAGTTTTTTCGTGACTTGAATAAAGTTTCAATTACTTAATCTAAATAATAATAACTTTTAATGAAAGCTTTTTTATACTTTTCAAGGTTAGGCTTGGGTTGTGTAGAAAAAATATTCGCATTAATAATGAATAAAAAAACTTTTGCGCTATTATTATAAAGAATAACTACATTAATATTAGAGGTTTATATAACAATTAAAAGGATTGTTTAGAAATATAAAAACGAGTTTTGTTTTTCTCGATGAGCATAAGCTGTAGTTTTAATTTTTTTTTATTCTCCTCTCTCTTTGTATTTCATTTAGAAATATAATTATCATTTTTATTACTTTGTATTTATTTTAATATTTTTATCTATCGCTGTGTTTCGTGTGCTTGTTTAAATATGGTTTTAATATTACATTGGTATTAAATAAATTATCAATCGCCAATTTCGGATTATATCAAACAAAATGTACGTTCTATTTTGAATTTATTTTTTATTTATACAAAGTTAATTAAAATTAATTGCCTAAGCTCATATAAGTACAAAGTCAGCAATAAAATTTTTTTAATTGACTTTGTGCACACATAAAGCATTACACTTGATATATGTGTTGAATAATTTTTTTGTTTATATTACTAAAGTTCATTCTTTTGTTTAAAATTGTAGACAAATTTTTATTTAACATAAAACCGAATAATTTGCATTTAGATAGATTTTAAAATATTTTAACATAATTGGTTCGAAATCTTACCATAGTACAAATGCTAAGGTCAACAAGTTAGATTTACATATATTTATTTAAATGGCGGGGTTAAGAAAACGAGATAAAAATAATAACGACATTTGCTATTGTATCTAATGTTTGTTAATTGTATGCCTATTGGTTGGTAAACACCCAAATAGAGGTCTCGTAATTAACGGATATTTTAAATAATCTAAATAATGATAATTAAAATTAAAAATAATTTACAAATTAGACGATATTAGTCGAAAATAACAACAAACGCAACAAAAAGGGAACAAAAGGCGAGAAATAGAAAGAAAAAGAGCGGAAAAAGTGTGACAAAAATGAAAAAACGAAAGTTAAATCTGAAATGAAAAAGAAAAAAATAAACAAAACAGAGAAAGAAAAATAAAAGCGTAAAACAAATGCCGTCGAGAGCTCTAGTATGCTGTGGCAGCTCTAAACAGTGCAGAATAGGAGTATGTTTAGTAAGTTTAGGTCTATTGTCAATAATGTCATTCACGGACATGTGCTTTAAAGATAACTAATTTAATTATGCATTGAATCGATTATTTATTCATTTCATAACCCATTCATTCATTACATTCAATCGCTTTATTATTCGCCATTAAATTCCATACAATTATTAAATTTGAAACCGATTTTACGCGAATATCCGAATCCATTGATGATTTGAAATATCGCCTAAAACTAAGTGAAAGTTAGTTTCGATTTTTTGTTTTCTTTTTTTCTCTTTTTTTATTTTTTTGTTATTTTTTTTATTACGCTTTTGCTCTTTGGTATTGAGTTTTAGTATTAAAATTGATATTAATTTGGATTTAAATTTAAATATTAAGTACAGAAATGGATTGAATTGTTGACTAATGGTTAGTTGGGATCTATTGTTGAATTGTCTGTATTTAGAGATGGATTTGGTATCGGTATCGTCGAAGTTGAAGGACAAGCGGAACCGAGTTCTGGAGAGAGAGACCAATGAACTGAAGGACGAGTTGTGCGCAATGAGACATATCGTCCATCTCTTGGATAACATCAAACGGGTCTCAAGTGATTGCATCCAATTCCTGCACCTGATGGTCGACGCCGCCCTCCGCACCGACAGCAGCTCTTTGGATCAGTTGAGGGATGACGTGCAGGAACTCGAGGCCGAACTCAAGACATGGAACTCGAAGTACGAACGGATGGCATCTATGCAGACGACGGCCCATAAGGCGATTAAATCCGGAAATAATAACTCGAATCTCAATAATAGCAAAGAATTGCATAAATCCAATGCAAACAATGAGACGACCACTGATGACAATGAGCCGACGGGTGCCGAAGGGGACGACCTCTCGGCCAACGGCGACCACCAGTACTACGACGACAGTAATGAGCGGAACGAGGACTGCACCCACTCTTCGTCGCACAACTCAATGGTTCTGATGCCTCAGGAGTTGTGCGAAATGTCAATGGAGACCAACGACACGGATCAGGTAGTGATCACTTCGGGCGAGACGTCGCCACAGCCGCCGAACCGCAACTCAGACTCGCCATCACTGCTGGCGTCGGGGCTGTCGGGCCTGTCGTCGGGGAAGTCACTGTTCGAATGCGATTGGATTGGATGTGACTTTCGGACGAATATGAGACAGCGATTAGTTATGCATAAGAGGCTGCACTCCGGAGAGCAGCTGTTCTCGTGCGATGTGCCCGGGTGTGGCTACCAGAGCAACTATAAGGGCAACATTAAGATCCATAAGAAGCACAGACATCGAATCGATTCGGACGACAGTAAGGAATACTCAACGCATTCGTCACTCAATAACAGCCATTCGAGCACTCATTCGACGCATACGACTGTCACTAACTTAAGCCATCATTTGTTGACCAAAAATAATAACTTCTCTTCGAATATGATTCGGAAGCGGAAGCGCAAGAAGTTTCGCTTCACTATGAATAGGAATGTCGGTAAGACTGGAGGTCTGGTTAGAGAGACGGGCGGTCTGGCCAGAGAGGCCGCCGACCCGGACGACCCGTCAGCCAAAGACGACCGGATCTCCAGTCTATTCACGTGTACTGTCAAGGGCTGTAACTATCGGTCGAAATGGAAGCAGTGTTTGACAGCACATCAGTTACTGCACGCGGGGGTCAAGCCATTCAAGTGCGACCACCCGGGCTGCAACTACCGGACCAACTTTAAGGGCAATGTCAACGTTCACAAACGGGTCCACCGGGAGAGTCAATACCAATGCCAAGTGAACGGATGCCACTTCACTACGCCCTGGAAGAACTCATTCAATCAGCACCAGAGGAACCACATCATCAATAACACCGAAACCGCTCTTAATATCGATAATAACATCGAAGGCATTGAAGGCTTCGACGAACCGCTCAGCGATGAGAATGACTTCGAGGACGCCATTGATGACGACGAGGACGACTCCCTGGGCGATGACCTCGAACTGGAGCTGGATGACCCGCTGCCCGTCACCCGAAAGGTATTGCTTCCCGTCATACCTGTCCAACACATCCGAAACTCGAGTACAAACGACTTGATTGCAACTCAACATAACAGCGAAATGAATTCAATTCAAACCAATGCACAAACACTCGTCCCGACACTCGTGGGTGTCATCAAAACTATCAAATCTGAGAACTAATGCCATGTCTGGCCAGACCTTACACTTGTCCGGCGCTCAGACATTCGATAAAAAGCACAATTTATTCGAATTATTTTAATTATGAATCGATTTATTTTATTCTCTTTTATCTATTATTTAATTATTTCATTATTTCTTAAAATTTCTATTAATTTCCGATTGATCTGAATGTAAACCCCGGAAGAGATGTACCGAAAGTCTTCTTTAAATGAGTTTATTTGAAACACTTGAGACAACAAAACAAAATACAAAGTATTTTCTCAACCTATGCTCGAAATCTCATTATTAGCTGCACTTATAGCTAATACAGAATTAAATTCGATATTAAATTATAAATCTGTTTATATTATACATAACATTGAAATCAAGAATATTTAGATTGAAATCTCATAAAAGTCATCCTTTTCTGAGACTAATCTATAAGTTTTTACGGCTCTTCCTATAGAAAAATGACAATTTCTTTCTATTATTTCCAAAGCAATTGAAATTTTAGTTTTTAATTATGAAACGAAGTCTTGAAATTAAAAAAAGATTATAATATAATAATATTTTAACTTTTGAAATGATAGATATCTTAAGATAAAACTATTCTTCCAAAGAGGTATAAGTCTTATATTCTCTTCTGTTCTCTTCTTATATCAGATTCACATTAAATATAATTAAAGCTATTATTATATACAATAATATTTGACAAAAAATATATTTAAAATGACATCACTTGCGATGTATCCGAAAAGTGATGTGTTTTTCAGGTTTCACTCGACTTTTCTCTGCAATGCATTCATTTTTCATATTATTAAATGAGAAAAACAATAAAATTAAATATTTAATAATAATATTATCGATCGAGTTATACAACTGAAAAATATATTATTATTATTTGAATATTTAATACCTCTTATTATTTATAACCATTTACTGTACGTCACATACATTTTAATATAACAATAATTACCTCTATTTGGTATTTATTAATCCCCTAATCATTATATATATTATATATATATTTTTAAGTTAAGCTTTAAGTTAAGTACAATTTTTTTGTTTATATTTTTTCGCTTTTTATATATCATTTTATAGTTTTTTATTTGATTTTTTCGATGTTGTCTTATATGATAGTATAGTAATTGTATTTGTATTGATTAGAGAGTAAGCAAACGTACGAATAATGTATATATTTATTCTTAACATTTATTTTATTTGTCATAATTATTATTTAATTAATTGATTTGTCGTTTAGTTTAAGACGAGCCCATAGACACCACTACTCATTGATCTAATTAATTGATTATTTTCTCTTAAAATACAAAACCGTTTTATGCAAACAAAGCTTTTACAGACTTTTCAATTGAAAAAATGAATTGTAAAACCATTTTTTGGATAAATATTTCTTTTTTCAAATTGTTTTTTGGATATATACTTAATTATATGAAAAAAAACTTCTGTAAAACTCAGCTATTTTTCAGAAGAATTTTAGAATTCAAATAATTATTTTCGATGTGTAACTTGTAATTCGAACAAAAATATATATTAATTGAAAAAAATAATATTGATTACAATAATTATGAATATTTATAAAGATTTTCAGTCAATTTATTGATTTTTGTAGTAACGAAATATATATAATAATAATTATATAGTTTCTATCATTTGTAAAGTCATTTGAAACAAATTTCCTCTTTTTTTAAAATTACAATAAAATATATTGAAAATTCATGATTAGCTCATTATTTTCAAACTGATAACAAACAAACAAAAAGTTTATTTATTTAATCTTTTATTTTCCATAAATTTGAACTCTTATTGCAAAACATGTTTTTCAAGAATTTAATAACTTTTAATAATGTAGTGATTATTAAAATTTAATTTTTAACTTCACTATAAGTTGAGATTCACTTTCAAAACGCATTCTCGACATTAATATATAGAAATTGTATAAAAAAATATTTATATATTTTATATTCAAACATAGGAAACATTTTACAAAATAATAATTATTTATAGTAAAGTATACATTACTCGACTGGTAGTGACCAGTCGTGCTTTACTCTTCCGTATTGAATATCTCGTAAACTGTGGTATAATTTCATTTGAAGTGATTCAGACTCGGGTAGTGTTGGAATAATTAAGTCTTCATCTAAATAATGTATTTTTCCGACCGGACATACTATACAAGCAGTTCCGGCGCCGAAAACCTCGAGAATTCGTTTGTCCTTAAGAAGTCGTTTCAGTTCAGACATTGTTATATTACGTTCTGTCACTTTCACGTCATTCCAAGACTTTGCCAGTTCTATGAGCGACAGTCGGGTAATACCGGGCAATATGAGGCCATTGGCGACGGGAGGGGTCATCAGCTCTCTGTCTCCATTATCATTAATGAAGTAAACGAACATGTTCATAGTGCCTGCTTCGGTAATCTGGTGGTCGGGGCCATATAGCCAAAGCACCTGCTGAAACCCCATTTTTTCAGCATTTCTTTGAACCGCTAGAGTCGGCGCATAATTTGCGCCTAATTTTCTGTCGCCAATCCCTCCCGGCCAGGCCCTCACATAGGCTGGATCAGCTAAAAGTGATATGGGTTCGACAGAACCGCTCGGGAAGTATGAGCCGACGGGTCCGCAGATTATATAGAGAATTGCGTCTTTGGAAGTCGAGACACCCAGTGTTGCCTCCGTTCCGATAAATGTAGGCCTTATGTAGAGCGAGCCCTCGGATTCATAGGTAGGAACCCATTCGGCATCCATTTGAACCAATTTTTTAAGACATTCCAACAATTCATTTCCGTCGAAGTCCTTCAAAATAAAACATTTAAATAAACAAATGAATCACAAGTTGTCAATGAGTTGTCATCCAATAGTGAATCACAAAACAGGGAAACATCGAAAACTGATTAGATTTCGGCACAAGTCGTGAAATACTTGAGTTTTATCTCATTCGATAAGATATACTTATTTTCTAATTAAGTTATAGCGCATAAACATCAGTTGTTTATCACTGATAACAAATTTAATAAATTATCATGCCAATTAACAAAGTAATTATGTCTTTGATTTATTTAATTAGAAAAAAATTGACATTAAATTAAACCAAAGCTAACTGACCGGCAAATTAATCCTTTCCGCTGATAATCTCATTCTTTTCATATTCATATCAGGTCTGAAAATACGGACTTTTCCGTCGACTCCACGAAATGCTTTCAGTCCTTCGAATAACTAAAGAGTAAATAAAATCTAAGTTTTAGAATATAATAAGTATTTTCGAAATAACTTTCGACAAACTTCTTGTGCGTAATGAAACACTTTTGCCGACGGATGTAATGAAAAGTTATGAATCGGACAAATAACTGGTTTATCCCATCCTTTAGTCAAATTCCAGTTAATTTCCAACATATGATCCGAATAAGTCTTACCGAAAGGAATCGGTTGACTCCAATCGGGTTTCGGTTTTCGCTCATTTGGTTTGCATTCACGTATTTCTAAGTCAGACGACTATGAGTTGCAAATCAATTAATTAATTATTATTTATATTCAAACAAATTATCAAATCATAAAAGTTGTGGCATTTTGTTACAGTATTTCATTCATAAAATCAAATTAATTAAAATTTATGAAAAACAACTCTTACTTTAAAATATTGATTAGCATTAGTCGATAAATACCGGAATGTTTGGAACTATAGAGTGAAAAGTAAATTAATACTTTAAGTTCATCAATGTAATTTATAACTAGTTTATCAGAGCATAATAATTTTAATTATGCAATAATAACAAGCAAATTCAATTAAAAAAGTTTAATTATAACAGATTAAACAAGCCATTAGTAATAATTTATTAGTTTAAAAGTTTTAAAACAAACAAAAACTAGTTTCCAAATGCGATTAATTACCTTTAAATCATGTGTTAATAAAACTTTTTTCGTCAAACCAGACAGAAATGCAACCATTTTTTCAAATAAATTTGTTTGTAATATACAGTTTGAAAGTATTTAAAAAAGCGAAAAAATTATTTGAAATTCTATCTAAATGTTTCAAATAAATGAGTGGAGTTTTTCGAGAACGTAATCTAATAAGTTAGTATTCTATCTAATTATTGAAAACAAACTTTGAGTATTGGTAATCACATTAAAGTCAAACTAAAGTGAGTCTTATTAGGTCGCCATGTCTTGCTATCTCACTAATAGGTCGAATGATAAGCGATTAGATCTCTTGTATCAGTGGTTCGATTCATTAAATTTCAATATAAGTTGGAATAAAAGCTGGAAAACATGTTACCTGTGCTTAGATTGCTATTAAATACCTGTTTATATGTTTTATGTTTATATCATTTTATATTCGCTCCTTTGGATGTGACGTACATCCAAGGCATTCAGCAAACCATCCAATATCAAGGTGTCAATGTATCAAGGTCGTCAAACTCAAGGATGCCAACTGTTTGAACAAACTTTCGATTTGATGGACAACTTTTGCTTTTGTTTTATTTAGTTATTTAGAAATTATAAGTTGAATAACAATTATTAACAAATTGTAAACATATTTTTTTATTTCGAAACTTATGATCAATTATATATATATTATGAAATTTAAGCCTGGGTAAACAGTGTATCAATATTTGAACTAAAAATACTTGAAAAAACATATTGACAGTTTTATGGTATAAGTAAGGAGTTGCAGATCTCTCGAAGTTTGGATTTTTTGGGTAGTATAAAAAGTAGGACTCTTGGCCAAAAAAAATCAATAAGATTATTTAAAATATTAATAATAAAGTCGAAAATATTAAAATCGAAAATATTAAAATTGAAAATATATTGTAACATTTTAAATTATATATTTTATACTGTAATATTTTTCTTATTTTAGATTTTAAATTTTGGATTAAATTTTTTAATTTTATTATTTAGGATGTACTATTTTTAATTTTTTAATTAATGTTGTAACACTTTAAATTAGATATTTTAAATTGGAATATTTCTAGAATTTATTATTTTAGCATGTAATCTTTTGTACTTTAATATTTTTAAATTTAATATTTTTGATTTTAATATTTTTGATTTTAATATTTTCGACTTTAATATTTTTTAATTTAATATTTTTTAATTTAATATTTTTGATATTAATATTTTTAATTTTAATATTTTCGACTTTATTATTAATATTTTAAATAATATTATTGTTTTTGGCCAAGAGTCCTACTTTTTATACTACCCAAAAACCAAATTTCGAGAGATCTGCAACTCCTTAGGTATAAGTAATAATTACTCATTAATTAATGGCTAATGTTTTAAATGTTTTTTGTATTTTATATTTTTAAACATTAATTTCAAAATATATGTTTAATATTTGGTATTGGTACATTGAAAAAAATATTCTAACCATTTTTCTAAACTTTTTTTTGGAACAAAATACATAAAATATTAGTGTATTTTTGCTAATCTAGTTATTAAATTGGAAATTTGTTTGATTCACTCGAGAAGGTCTCTCAACATAAAACTGTTTATTAAATTTTAGTTTTAATATAAAAAATAATTTTTATACATTGTTTATATTAGCATTCTAGCCAATAAAAACCCCTTAACACCCCCATTGGCGGCTAAAGTCTTTATAGATAGTCTTTAGTTCCTTCAACTAATTTAACAATAGTAATGATTTTTAAAACTCTGTGAACAAGATAAATATCTAAATTATTAGTAAATAAAAATTTAAAAATTAAAATAATAATAATAATCTAACTTATTTTAATACAAATATTTACAAATAAAAAAATAGCAAATTGTTGTATAAAATATAATACTTTTAAATATTTTGTCGACAAAATTGACTGAAAATAGTCAAATAGAAAAGACTCAAAATGTCTGAAAATAGAGCGGCACTGGTGGTCAGTAGCGGCCAAAAGACAATTTGTGCCATTTGTTT
>JAQFXP010003024.1:0-13506 GCA_034693685.1 Belba bartosi | reverse complement strand
TAATTTAAATACAATTTAAAATTTGTCATCCTAGGAGGGTACTATGACTACAAAAAAGCTAGAAAGTCACAGGCTTATTAATGACTTATGTATTGTGTTTGCAATTGCAATCAAATTTTTTCAAAGCAGCTTGTTCTAAATAATGGTAGATTTTTATTGTGAATATTTATTTGACTTTTCAATTTTCTAAATTTTTAATTGCAATTTAAAATTTTATAAATTAATTTTACTAATTCAAATGTATATTATTTAATAATATAAGTAAAATTTAGTAAAAAATAAAATTATTAAAAAAGTATTAAAATAAAATTTTATATTTAACTGAAATTTTATTATAATAATTAAAACGTTTTAATAAAATTTGTTAGTTCTAAAAATTTTAAAATGAAAGTGGTGTTAAAATATTAAAATTTGGTTTAAATGGTTTGAAATCCTTTTATTAATTCATTGAGTTATTGAGTTTTAATTATCTGATAAAACGGATTCAATAATAGCTATCAACGACAACAAAGATTTTGTTGTTTAGAGACATAATATATAAAAAGAAAATCTGAAAAATAGTTTAATCTTTTGTGAAATTGAATTTTATTTTCACTATATTTCTGGTAAAATGATTTATTTTTCAAATAATATTTTATAGTTATATCAATATGAGTTTTAACAGTTATAAACATATTCTATATTTTATGGAATACTGTTTTGATTTCATGTTTTTATAATAAGTTGGTTTCAAAAAATTTTTTTTTGATTAATGACTCGAACCGATAGAACTATTGGTTGAAAATCAGTTAATATTAATATGACTTTAGGGCTCAGATGTAGCGCAAAATTTTTGAACATAAATATAAAGTAAATAATAAACCCCAGGGGGTCTGGAATACTAAACAAATTTTACATTTCTATTTTAGATCAAAATAGAATAAACATGATGCTTTTGATTAAAATTAGTGATTCTAACATATTTACTACAAAATTGATGTTGTTTAGATTTGGAAAATAAATTACATTTTAAAAACAACAAAACAGTTTATTTGAGGTTTGGATTTAAGGAATATTCTGTTAGTGTTTATAGAAAAGAAAAAGTGAAATGCCGTTTAAAAAAGTTAGATTAAAGAATTATACACAAATAGACACTATAGAGGAGGGCCTGTATGTCTGTATGTCTGTACGTCTGTATATATTTTCATTAGTTTTGATTAAAAACTACAATAAAATCGCATTACTGAAAATCAACTAACAATGAAATTTCATGAAATACAATACAATTAAGTTTAATATTCAAGGTTTAGATTATAAGTGAAAATATATGTTTTAAAATAATTGAAATATTTTTAGCTTTCGTGATTAAAATACATTTCAATGATTAAAATGGTTTTCGAGATTGATATTTTTATAACAATGTTTGATTTTATAACTTTAAACAATATTTTAAATTTTAAAAAACTAGTTGAGAATTTTTTTTTATTAAGAAAATAACTTAATTAATGCATTTAAAAAATAATAGATTTTGAAATTTTATTTAATATTAAAATTGAATAGATTTGGCTAAACAACTGACCTATAAATTGCAACATTTTGTTTGTAAACAAATCTAGTTAACTAAATACATTGCGTTTTGATTAAAACAAAATTACTTTACTTTCAATTACCGTTTTTTGTATTGAATGAAACAAAAGCAAAATCTTATTATTTGTTAAACCATCGCTGTCTTACGTAACAAACAATCCAATTATAACTTTAATTGACGTTACTATAATAAAATAAACAAAGTAATTAAATCTTCTTTTTTCTATTTTTACATAATTTATCTTGCTATTAAACATCTTATTTATATTTAAATTTTAGTGAATTATATGATACTCATTATAATACAATATTGTTTAAAATTAACAAAACATTTAAAATTGAAGATAACTAAAGGAGACACAAAAATTTAAACTAAAATTAATTTGAAATATGTGTACTTGCTTAAGCAAAGTTTAAATATAGAATAAAATTATTTTAAATTAAGATATTTAGGGTTTTAATTATTACTGCACTGTAAAATAATAACCAAACACGTTTTGCTTTGTAATTTACTGACTTGGTGATTTAAACTCCATTTTATACTAAATTAAAAAAAAATATCTCTTTTTTTAATTAAAATTATATTAACTACTGATTTGTCAATTACTAATTTCTATTTTATAATTAAAAATAAAATAAAATACAAAACAATAAACTTAAATCTATATCTAAAATAAATATTAATAATTGGGAAAATATATTTACAATTTTTTTTAAAGTAAACCAAAATTTATTATTTTATGTTTTATTTTATTTTATTAAAATTTAAAAATTTATTATTAAATTATTGCTCAATATGTTTGATAAGTTTGAAATATTAATTAATGAATTGTTGTGCCAATGTTAAACAAAGTGACAAAATTAAAATGAGAAAAATTCTGATTAATTTATCAAAACATTTGTTTAATTATTTATTGAAAAAATCTGTTGTTTTAAATTTTGCTTGATTTATTTTGCACATCAAATTTTATTTAAAATATTGTATAATTATAAGTTTATTATTTTAATACTGTGTTTTGTAAATCAAACTAGTAAAACGCATTTAAAATTATTGTAATTAGTAAATTTTAATTTTACTATAATTTATTTATATTAATTTAAATTTAAACCAAAAGATATTATTTAAAAAGTTTTATTCAAATGTAAAATTAAATTAAAATTAAAAAAAACTATGTAATATATAATTTATTTGCCATGTCAGTTATAATAATTGAAAAATATGCAATGATACATTACATCATATATTCAAATTGAAATAATTTTTTAACATTCAATGCATTACTAATTTATTTTTAGTCAGACTTCAAGATTTTCATAAAATTAGTTTTTTTATATAAATCAATAGAAATAGAGTTTGAGTCGGAAGTAATTAAGCAATTGTAGTGGGAGTTTGCATGATTGAATCAGGTCAAAATTATTTAAACTTAAATATACCAAATCAAATAAAAATTGAAAAAATAGTATAAATTTTTTTATTCAACGCATAAATAGCACAAAAGTTTAAAAGAAAGCAAATATTGATTGGATTTAATGTTTTTGATTTATTTACTGCTTTTTATATATAGTACAAACTTGATAAATTTAATATTTAAACATTAAAAAAAGTAATTTACACCATGACATGAATTTTAAAAATGTGAATGTATATTTAAAGATCTATTTGTATAAATAATTTAATTTTTGAACATTGTGATATATAACTCAAAATGTTATACCCCTTATAACAACCCTACTTATAACAAATTAAGTATAAATTTGTATATATTAACAAATATACTTGTTTATAAGTTATAACAAACAGGAGTTAAGGAACAAAAAAAATATAGTTTGAGTTAAAGTTGTAATTATATAACGGTTATACCGGTTATAACAAACGGATTTGGTGGAATCTAGCTGTTTCTCATAAGTGGATGCTACTTTATTAATTTTAATAAATATTTTAATTAAAATTGTAATAAAATTACTGTTATGATTAATATTTGAATAAATTAATAGCAAGATAAAATTGTATTATCACTTTTAATTATAACGAAATAATTAATGATATAAAGCTATAATTTTGTTTTTATAGATATTATTAAAACTTTTTAAATTATACAAATGTATAATTGAATTTACAATATCTAAAAATCTAAATTAATTCAACTAATTTTTTGATGCCATTAACAAGTTAGATTATTTTAATTTTGAAAATATTAATAACTAAACTTGTATGCATTTTGTTAAAATTAATTATATTTTTATTTATAATTAAACTTATCTTTTGTATAATATTTGCGTTCATTTATTTCTATTTCAAGTGATTCAGTATTTATAATTAAAATAAATAATATAAAACATTTTTATAGGAAATAATAAATGTATTTATATCTTGTTTTAATATTTAATATAATTCGACTGTAAGTAACAAATGCGTTGAAATGTCAAAAGATATTTTATTTTTGTTGACGTAATTAAATAAAAATTAATTAATTATTACATTTATTTTAATTAAGATTTGTTACATTACACAGAATTATAGATTCAGAAGGTTGAATAATCCAGATGGGGTGGGGAATAGAATTAGAATGGGAATTTTTTTTAAAGACTTGAAAATCTATATATTTATTATAAAATTTAATTTGATTTAAATGAATGTAAGCAACATTTAAATTAATTTTAGTTTATTTAACTATATTTATATTGGTTTAACACTAATTTATTTTTATTAAAAAAACTGTATAATTCAAGCAAAAAGGCTAAAAAATTGCCTTGTATATTTTTGAAAACCAAATGCAATTATTTAATTAGGGACATTTTTGGTTGATTTTCTTTTTGTCTGAGTCTCTGTTCAGAATTAACTTTCAATAGAATTACAAAAATTAATTTTAATTACATGACATAAATTTTTATTTTTGATGAAATTTAATTTTATTAATTTTAAATATTATGAATATTTTAGATTTTATTTTTTGTTTTTTTTGCGTTTAATTTAGAATATAATTAAATTTTAGCAAACAATTCTTGACCCAAATATTTGATTAATTACTTTTAAGTCACTTCAAGTGCAATAATTTAGTGAATAATTGATTGAACGCTCTTTACTTAAATTATTTGCTATTTTATTAAGTTAACACAAATAAAAATATATATTATATTGAAGTACTTCTAAAACTCATAAATTTATTAGATTTTTATTAATACATTTAGCTTTTCAGTCTACAAAGTAATTGATTTAGATTTTTATAATTAAATTAATTAAAAAATGTTAAAATAAATTTTAATAAAAAACCTTCTTTATTATTATTAAATTTATTTTACTTTGATTATTAATTGAAATACCCTGAAGAATTTTTCTAAAGTTTTAAAATTTAATTTAAATATTTAATATTTAAATATTATAATAAGATTAAAAAGAATTTAAATAATTCTAATTTGACTTAAAATAAGATTATTTTATATATAACTTCTAATAATATATAATTTAGCTTTAAAGATTTTAGGGTTTATTTGTTTAATTTCAAATGTCAATACGTATTTAATTAAAATTTTTTAACATTACTAAAAAACTTGTATTATTTTAAAAATAAATTAATTTTAATTAAATTATTAACAAGTTTTAAATTAATCTTACTGGTTTATTATTAATCATAATTAGCCAAATTTAATTCAGTTAAAGAAATGTACTTAGAAGTACAACGATAATTTTCTCTAAAAGCTCTAGGTTAATATAAAATAAAATAATAAACATTTTAAAATTTATTTTGATTTTTTAAACATAAATTAACAAAATTAAAGCTCAATTAAAAAATCTGTAATTTGAAAAAAATCATAAAATATATCAGTCACTAAAGAGGTACTTATTTTTTGTACCAAGAGTATATTTAGAATTGCGAATACTATATACATTGTGTCATTTATTTGAAACAATTTAAAAAATAATGTTATATTAAACTATATTATTACAAACATTAAACATTTTATTTAAAAGCATTTGCGAAATAAAAATAATTTAAAATTTATTTATTGAAAAGTAAGCAAAAAAATATAGAAAAACAAGAAAAGACTTAAAGACAATATATTCAACTTATTCTCTTGTGATTTGTTTAAACTATTGGATTAGGTTTTTCTGGCAGTCATATGAGATAAAAGTGAAATCAGTGTCACTAAAGCGAACATTTCCGCTAAATTACTTCAAATATAAACGCATAAAATGGTCGTATATTTTGATTTCAGTCATTGTTTTAAATTAAAAATTGTTTTATTCTAATTTTGATCACTATTTACGCTTTAATAATGCTGTTTAGTATAACAAATGCATAAATTAATTTGTTTTACTAAAATGATAGGTAACGTAAGTGACCATGCTAAATACTGAGATAACAAATTGAAAAATTGTGTGGTTAAAAAACATGCGCAATTTGTTAGAACAATGTTTTAATTTATTTATTATATTTTTATTTAAATTACATTTTAGTTTTAAAATTATTTAATTTCAAAATAAATATAATTTAATTATAAATAGTTTTTATGCTTTTATGTCTTGAAAATAAATTTTAATTAATTTTCATACTATTTGTTTGCATTTTCTTTAGTAAATATTGAATATTTAACAAATGTTTGACAGAGTTTTAAAAAACAAATCTATTTTGAGTTAAATTTTTAAATATCTGTATATAAAATACTGTTTTATAATAAACTTTAGAAAAAAGAATCTATTGCATCTTTAGCAACGGATAGCAAGTAAGAAAAATTTTATTTGATAATGCTGAATTTAATGCCCGCTTGTATATTTGTATTTATTTACCAACTGTCTTTTGATAAATTAATTAATAATAATAAATTTTAATTAAAATTAAAATTTATAAATTAAAAAAATTGGAAGTTTAAACTCAAATTAAAACAAGTAATAAATAAATATCTAATACATCGAACAAATATTTTATATATATTTTTTAAATTAAGTATTGTTTAAACTTAATATTAAGAATTAGTATAAAAATAGTTAAGCTGCAAAAATAAATTTCATTTTCTATTCATTCGCACATTTCTAAGATTTACTAAAAAAAATTGTTATTTAATTTAAGGACAAAATAAATATTTTCAATAATGGATTACATCATAACTGTATTAAATTTATTTTCCATAAACACATAAAACACACTTTTGAAAGCAATCATAAATTCTTAACTTAATTAAGATTAAGATTTCAAAATAAGTGACAAAATATTCAATATTTTTATAATTTTTTATTATTACAACGTATAAATAAAACTTATAATGAAAAAATTTATCAAATTAATTAAATTAAGCAGGTAAAAAGGAAAAGGTTGAATGCTAGTTTGGTTAATGAAAGCAATTGGAGGAAATTGCAAAAATGTGATTCATTTTAGTGATAAACTGGGCTTTCATTGGCTCTAACTCTTTATTTCCACCATTTGAGCGCTAATGAGAGTTAATTAATATAAAGTTGACTTATATTTGATATTTTTTCTGATTTTATAACAGTTAAGACAAAATATTAGAAAATTTGTAATTATTTTTATCATTTTTTTTTTTGGATTTAATATTAAAAAACAAAAGAATTTTATTTTTATTAATAAATTAATTAATATTCAAAGCATTTAAACCCAAAAATAATTTTCGAAACGATAAGATTTTTTTATATGTTTGACATTAAAGCGAAAATAATTTTTTTAAAATAAAACTGGTCTCACGTTTAACATTAAATTTATTTTTATGCCTTGGTTATTGAGTTACAAAAACAAAACTATAAAACTATAAGATTAAAAATTTTTTGAAATGCCATTTAGATTATTATATTTGACATTAAATTTATTCAATTGATTGTTAAGAATCTAAAAGTTAAGTTAGACTTAAGTTGTTTTGTGTTTTTGTTTCCAAAACTAAGAAAAACTAAATTAAATCTATAAACAGAAATACGGTTAAAGAAAAACATAGTAATACAGAGATAAGTAGCATGCTTGCTTTTAAAGGCGAGACTTTTCTTACTTTTATTGTTTCGACTATCACTTGAATGGCAATAAAATCGAGAAAAAAAGTTTTATTTAAGTCTGAGTGAGAGACAGGTGTTTGAGAGACAAGATTTGTATAGCAATAGAATCGGTAATTAATTTAAGACAAACTGTTTTTCTACTAATTCCTAATTCTCTTTTCATTCTTTCTATCAACAAAAAAAAATGTGAAAATAAAGCGACGTTTTGTGACTATTTAAACAAATAATCAAAACTTATTGAATTATTTAAGGAAGTATAAACAAAATACTTTAATTGTTTTGAAAATTTGGCAAATACTTCTGCTGAGTTTTGGCTAAAAAATTAAATAATTTCCTTATCTTTACAAAAACAGCTGACAAATTTTTTTATTTGTACATTATACATTCTTCTGTAAATTAAAGCTAGGTTTAGTTTGCATTCCTAGCTATTAACTAAACAAAGTCTAAATTTTGTTTAAATTTAGTTAAATTGAATTAAAAACCATTTAGGAGTAAAATAACAGAATTTTTCTTAAACCCTCAGAAGGAATATAGGAAAGAATAAAATGGCAAACATTTATTTTTGCAATTTAATACGATTTAATTAACTTTAAACAAAATTCAAAATAAATTTAGTTAGTTTAACTAATTTTAAACTGAATTTAGCATTAACCTAGAAAACATTCTAAAATTTTAACAAAATACATTTTAGTCAGCCAAACATGTTTCTGAACCCTTTACTTATATTTTACATTTTAAAACTTATATATTGTTTCTAAAATATCTGATATAATCTAAAATTAATCATATTTTGCATATTCTAACTGTATATCAAACAGTCATTCATTCATTTCTCATATATTCCAAAACTCATTTCATTTATTAAACTAAACTTATTATCAGAATTAATAATTTAAACTCTAAGCATAAACTTAGATTATTGATCCATGACAATTCTATTGTTTATTATTTAATTGTTTATCCTTGTATGCTTTAGGGAAATTTAGTGAAAAATCAGCTATTTTACTATTAGCTCTAACTCAGACTTAATCAAACTTGGCTGACCTTGATTTGCACATATCTAATTTCTATAGATATTTATTTATGTTTATGTAATTAAATATAATGCTTGTCTACACTTTATTTAGTTAACTATCAACTAGATTATGAACAAATTACAAGTTAAATTAAAGTATTTTATTTTAAATAAAACTAATCAATTAATTTTTATAATTTATTATAGTTTGAATTTACCTTGCTTTTTAAGAACATGTCCAAAACTTTGAGGGATTACGGTAGTCAAAGACTTAGGAAAAAATCAAAATAGCAATTTTTTTCTCATAAACATTAAAAATATCTTAGAAATTACTTTATTGTGTTTTTAATTTAATTATATTTAAGCTAAATTTAACATAAATCTTAACTAGATATAGCTTTAATTTAATAAAATATTTTTATTTTTGGTCAAAAACTAATAATAATTATAATATATTCCAAACAATATGTTAGAATCAATTGGTAGTCAAACATTGATTTTATCAATTCAACTAAACTTTCGCATTAAAAATAATTTAAACATTTGAGTCATTTTGAGCCCACATATGCTGAGTGATGACGGACTACACCCAATCGTCATAATTACAATTCAATTTATAATCTATTAATTGCATAATAAAAAGTTTTGCAAAGTGATTAACATTTAAATGTTACTAGACAAAATTTATAAATAGCTCTCGGAACAAATTAATAACTATAACATGCAAAACATCTCAATTTCTAGACTATATAATATTTTTTTAATTAGTTATTATCAGATAGGCCTTATTTCAAAAATACATTTTTTAAAACCGAAGCTTTGTTTTTGTCTTGGTCATCTGATTAACTAATGTTCATTTGCATACAACGTGTTTATTTATATTTAATTTAGATTTAAATTTGTTTTATTTTATTTTTCATATTTGATTTAATTTTGTTTGTCTATACATTATTTCGATTTTATTCTTTGGTTATTATTTGATCGCATTTTGTATTTATTTCACTTCGGATTTAATTTTCAATTGAATTTTAGTTTTTCTTAATTAAAAGTGAGCTTATCTAAATTATATTATTCTCTCCCACTGTTTAATTTAACTAAATTAATTTTAAATCCGGTTTAAATTTAGTTAAATTATGTTTAATTGCATATAACATATAAAATTAAGTGATTTTAAGATCTTTTAAGCGTTTTTAGAAAACCCCTTCGCCTAAACCGTCTGAATCGGCCAAACCTTCTTAATCTCTAGTTTTAATCAAACAAATTTTGACCTTTAATTTAAAAATTATAAAAATAAATAAGACGTGTTGACTTTTAATCTAAGCAAAATCTCAACAAACAATAATTTATGCTAGATAACTCAACTTAATAGCCAAACACTTTGGTTATCAAGTCTTGAAGCATTGAAAGAGAAAACAATACGAATACAAATCGATGTCATTTATATCACACTTGAATGCGAGCGAAACTTTCAAATTAAATTTAAAAAAATTTAGTAAACATTAAAAAAATTTAATTTAATTTAACTATATAAAATTTATAAATATATTATAAAGTTTTTTCAATTTACCGGTAATTGTAATATTTTATTATATTTTATTTTGGTCACGCTTATGCAATATAGATTGGTGCATTTATTGTATCTACAAATATATTGTTACTATGAATTTAAAATTTAATTTAATTTATCGTGATACCCCACATATAGCGGTATGTCGGTATAAGGTGGAATTGATCTCATGCCGGTATATGCAAGGAATAAAATAGGTTGCTATCATTTAATTAAAATTTAAAATAATTTTTGAATAATAATGTTGTATAATGTTGAACAATGTCACAAATTAATAAAACTAAAGTAAATGCAAATAAAATAATTTAAATATAAATTGATTTTCTAAAAACAATAAGATAATTTTTTTTGTATTATAAATTTTTCATGCAATATACTGGCATGTCGGTAGATAACTCAAACATTTTAGCAAGAATGGTCATCATTGCTTATACTGGCATGCAGTTATATGTAAAGCATTACGGTATTATTTTTTATAAATAAAATAAAAATTAATCGAATAATGTTTTTCTTAATTAATTAATTTATTTAATTTGTTTTATTTTAAAATCAAACTATTTTTGTTGACTAAAGACAAAATTTTAATTAAATTAAATCTTATTAACATTTGATAAGTAAAATAAAAAACAAAATTTATAAAAACTAATTCAGACGAAAAAAAATAAATAAACTAAAAATTATTTAATAAAAAAAGTTTTGACATTCAAAAAATTAATTATTTGATCCATTAATTAAATGTTTGAAACCCATTGATTCAAACAAAATTAGAGCTAATTAAAGCAACTTTGACGTTTTGTACTGTTTTTCAAAGCCTCACTTAATTTAACATTTAGCCAAAGTTGAGATGTGCTTAGTCTTAGTCTTAGTCTTAGTCTTTGTGTTCTAAACATCCAACTCTTCGCCAGAATCTCAACTAATATATACATTAAAGAAGTGTTTGTTTGGCATTAAAACGCATTACAGTTAAGTGTGATTGCAGTTAAAGAGTCGAAAAAACAATTATTTGCGCGAATGTACTGAATGTACGGAATTTGAATTGAATGTAGAGATTGTAGTTCTAATTAGTTTGAATATTCTGGTCGACTTACTATTGCCATTCACTTTTTATTACATACCAATACGTGTTGGACAAGACACCATTTATTGCGTTATTTTTATCAATTTCATATATATGTTAATTAGATTAAAAATTAATGTTTCACTCATTTGATTGTTTTAATGTGAATTTAGTCTTGCTAATTGCTTTGATGCATAAATTTTAAATTATAGATACATTGAAATTCTGGCAGTTCTTAGAATGCATTTAATATTCAAAATTGAAAAATAATTTCAGTGCAACAGCTCTTTAGTGTCGAACAAATGCATTAAAATTGTTGCAATCATTGCAATCAATTAAGTAATTAAGTACTTTCTATAATTCTATAATTCAAAATTTTATATCAAATAAAATTGTTAATCAATTACTTATAATTTTTGCCAATTTCCCACTTTACTTCCGGTCTAATCTGTGGCATAACTATTTATATTTGTCTCATTATCTTATATATATTTTATCAGATTAAAATTTAAAAAGTCCATTTATCAGAACAAGACTTAATGCAACTCTGAAATGCAAACAGAATTCAAATATCTTGAACTGTTTTTAAAGAATTCAGAATTTTTATTTATCTCTTTTTTGTTGCTTTTGCACACACACTGCTATTGTATATGAATGCTACAATATGCCTTGCATATTTAATGGACTTATACTAAGTGTATTCAAAAGTATTAATGCTTAGAATTTTGGACTTTACATGTTAGTTCCCGATTTGATCTTTACTAAGAGAATAAATGTTTTGAATTGATATAAAATCTTGCATTATACTTTTACATATATCTTCTGACCGGCAATGCTTTATCTGACTCTTTCTGAAAAAGATTCAAAATGTTAGTTCACTTATAAGTTATAAAGATACAAGTTAGAATAAAATTTGCCAATACTGGCGTAACGTTTGTTGGAACAATCGTTAATCATTTTAAATATACTTTTTATATTTGACACTTTCAGTACATTCACTCATAAACCGCTCGGTTTTATATTTTTTTATGTCTTTTCTTTAGCTTATGTTTAAATTTATCATTTATACCAAAATTATTATCTTTCTTATGAGTGATTGCATTATTGTCGACCAATTCGTGGAATTAGGTTTGCAATCATTACAGTCATTCGTAAGTTATTTTAAAATTATTCTCAATCTTATATACAATCAAATAATAATAGTTTAAACTGGATCATTAGTGTCAGTTTTACTTTTTACTTTTTTATATAATATTTTAAATTAGACTTTTCTTTATTATTTTGGCGTGTTGTAAAAATTAATGATATATATAATAATATACATACTAGTTTTTTTTAATTTTAACTTTTATTTTAAAAAATATTAATGTATAAAATAATATTTAAAATATTATAAACAAAAAATAAATTTATGATAAAAAGTAAAAGACAAAAAAAATCTTAATTCAAACTTAATATATGAATTTAACTTAAATAGAATTTTTTTTAAATTGTAAATAATATTTTAATTAATTATATTTTTACCATTTAAGATAACTTTTGGCAAAAATAAAAATTGACATTAATAATAAATTGCAGTTAGTTTAGACATAAATTATATTTTCAACAAAATATTTTTAAAAAGAGTAAATAATAAGAGATTAATTTGTGACTTTAGCCTTAGCTATATTAAGTAACTACTTATACAGTAAGTACTGTATATTATTGAATTGAGAAGTAAACTATTTTTAATATAACTGTTAAAATATACTATATATCAAAATGTTTTAAATTTTGTTTTTGTTTATAGAAAATAATAATAAAAAACTATCTGGGTATAATTCATTTGTTCCATTCGATGAGATGTGTGATCGAAAAGAGCTCTTAACTCAAATCTGTATTTCTTATTATTAGTTTATTTTGAGTAATGTTTGTCCAGTTTTTCTAATATAATAGTAGTCTATATTGTATTGTAATCTTAGAAATGAGACAAACATTTCTGTTATTTATGTGTTACACTATTTCCAATATATTTGATAACTTCGTAAATATTGCGCAAAACTTTTGTTTCAATTATAGCTAAGTCTCTGATATTTCCAATGGATGCGCCTAACAATTAATTGACCAGACACATCTTACTAGCTTAACTATTTTATTATCAGGTCGGATTTGCTCATTAATAAAGTTTTTAATACAAACTATCAATAATAAGTTGGCTCGATCTACAAACAAAATAACAATCTAGAAATTATATCAATCACTTACCGTATTATAAGAAATCAAAATTAAATACAAATTGTTTTAAGAATTTATTATTTCAGTAAAAA
>JAQFXP010003023.1:0-13507 GCA_034693685.1 Belba bartosi | reverse complement strand
ATATTAATAGAATTCAAAGATTGCAATCAAACGGCATATATGAATATGAAGAAGAAAAAGCATTAGACAATCCACCACCTGGCTTAATTAATTATTTAAAGTTATTTAAACCGTTGAATTTATACAATTTTCGTGGCATAGTACTAACGCTATTAATCGGACTTGCTGTTTCTTTAGTTTTGCTTTTTCTAGAATTAGCAAGTGATTATTTTATTTTTATTTACTGATTGTTGACTAAGTTACAAGTTGGTATCTATAAAGCAAATCAAAATACACAGATTGCACATATAATAGTCCAAAAGAGTTAATTACAACTTTAACTGTTAACTAAAAATACAAAAACAATGTATTTGTATAGGTCTAAGACTTACCTTGTAAGGTTTTGCAAAAAATACTGTTTTTGTATATTTAACAAATAATATGAAAGCAAACAAACAATTTAATTTCTTATTTTGTATTTTTTTGCCACCGCTAAAAAATACAATTACAAAATAATGTAAAAACAATTAATTTTTCATTTATTGTATTGTTGAATATCAAAGTAATTATTTAATTTGAATTAAGATTAAAATTTTAATATAATTGTTATTTATTTTGACATTGAATAACAATTGAATCTCGTACATTATTTTGAAAATTAGCATTTGTTTGCCCTACATAAATACTCCACGTGTAATATTTGTCTGCTGCCAATAATAAATTAATTTATTTTAATTTAAAAATAATAATGAAATTTTTTAACGCTGTGAGCATGATAGATATTATTATTATTATTTAAGGATACTATTTATAATTATAATGTTAATAAAATTAAAATATTATTATTATTTTTTATTGATGTTAACAAATAAACTTAAAACTACCTTGTTTAACAAGTGTACGGGGGCGTGGCCAGTAAGTTATACAATGAGGAGAAGTTGTAGTGATTAAAAATGCGTACTACTTATTTTTATAAATTATTGGTAATTATTGGAAATTACTGGCAATTATTAAGAATTATAAATAAAATTTTACAAAAACAGTTTAATTTAATCAAACAAATTAATTTTATTTTTAAATTAAACAATTACAAAAAAAATTAATTAACAAAATTTTTAAAATTTAACATAAATTTATTGATTATTCAATTAGAAAAGAAGCAAAGTATTCGAGGTCTTGGATCCACATCCGCCGACAAAGTGGACAGAACTGGAATTCATTGAATAAATAACGAAAGACGCATCGACGACACATTATATGATCGCAAAACAAAATCATTATAGGTATGCGCCTAGCGATAAACCACTGGAGACTTTCTAAACAAATGCAGCATTGTAAAAAAAATAAATTTAATTTTAAATTTTAATTATATTCAATATTCTTACCTGAGTTGTGCACAGAATTAACGACAACGCCAACAACTTCAACTTCGTTAAATTGACTCATGATTAAATAATTATAATTATTAATAATAATTAAAACTAATTAAGTCACAATTAATTTAAGTGGAAAAAATTTGCAAACCAGACTATTCTATGTAATTGAATAATTACTGTTTATTAAAATTTTTGAACAATGCCACTCAATGAATTGTTTAATAATTTAACACCCCATATATGTTCGCAATCAATTAATTCATATGTAAAGTTAAGATATTTACTCAATGTTTTTAACATGTCAATTTCAGTTCCGTTTATTAAATCTAAGTTTATGTCTAAATTTTCATATTTGCGAATCACAAATGGAGGTATCTAGATATTTTAGGTTTTAATATTTACCGTAAAATCTGTTGTATTGGTCGCGACTTATACAACAAAAAAGTGATTTAGGTTACAAATATAGATCTGCGACTTATTAAAAAAATTTTCAACAAATTTAAAATTAATTCCAATTTATTGAAAACAAATTCTTATGATTAGAATCCATCAAAATTAGAATCAGAGTCAGTATTAAATGCATTATTGTGCGACTTATACAACAAAATCATTACGATTTTTGTCAATAAATGACCTGCGACTTATACACCAGATCGACTTATAACCAGTGCCCTGACATGAAAAGAAAATAGACATGTGAAAGGGTTTATTACTTAGTCACTAGAAAATTAAGGACATATTTCAAATATTATTTTTATTAAAATAAAATAAATGGTAAAAAATACAAAACCAATTATAATAAAATAAAATTAATTATACAAAAATAAAAATTATTCTAAAAACTGATTAAAATATACAGATAAATCCCAAAGGGTCAGTATAGATAAAGGCTAACAGATAAAATAAATCCTTAAGTTTTACTAATGATAAGAAATTCTTTTACATTTTCTCTCCAACACAAACATATATAAACCAGTTATCAAATAACATTCGTACCACACATCTTGTGATTCAAATATCAATAAGTTTGCCAATTGTTTTGAATTATTTTTATACATTTATATTAAATCATTTTAATTTTAGTCTATTTTAAGTTAATTTCTTAAAATTTAAAAACATTTTTAAAGTGAAAATAATGGTGTTTTGTCTGTAATGATTGAATGTAAAAATAATAATTATTTGAATTTTAATTACGATTTAATTGTTTGTAAACTAAATGTTGAAAACTTTTGGCATTTGAATGAAGAAAGTGTTGAAAACAATAATTATTTGAATTTTAATTACGATTTAATTGTTTTTAAACTAAATGTCGAAAACGTTTGGCATTTGAGTGAATAAATTGTAAATGAAAACAATAATTATTTGAATTTTATTTGCGATTTAAAAACATTTTTAGTGAAAAT
This sequence comes from Belba bartosi, assembly GCA_034693685.1. Taxonomy (NCBI): domain Eukaryota; kingdom Metazoa; phylum Arthropoda; class Arachnida; order Sarcoptiformes; family Damaeidae; genus Belba; species Belba bartosi. Next base: position 10,749 of record JAQFXP010003023.1, on the reverse strand, counting down.
AATATTGTATTGTCTGAAGTGATTGAATGCAAAAATAATAATTATTTAAATTTTATTTTCGATTTAAATACATTTTTAGTGAAGTAAAATAGAAAATAAATCAATGATTGAAAATATGTTTAAACAATTACAAGAAATTTGTGCAACAAATGAAAACATAAAACTTGAAAACAATTGTATTAATTGTAATTTGTGCAAAATTACAATAGAATTTTCAAAAATGTTATTTATAATTTAAACAGACATCTAAGTCTTTCTTGACATAATACAAAAACATGTGAATCCAAAAAAAGAAAATCTGCAGAAAATTCTGTAGAGCTTTCTTTAGTTTTTTATTTTAAACTGTGTTTCGCATTAATGGCAGCAGACGATTAATGACTTTGTGCTGTAGAAGTACGATCCCACTAGAGGGGCCGCTTTCTGTGGATGTCCTGTGTTTGTTCATCTTGGCGGCCTTCTATCGAGTTTTACTTTTAAGATCTTCAAGCTTTTTTTTCACCTGTTTTGCATTTAGGCGTCCTGTAGTTCCAACCGCGTTGATTTCGTCCACAATCGCAACATAAGCTTTGGCTTTTGTTTGCGTTGTTATCGCCGGTAATAGCTGTAAGGGAGAGAGGGCATTTAGTGCTTCATCGTCGCTTAGGTTTACTTCACATTTACTTATCTTACCATCGACGGTGTTGATTCTTTGATTAAATCCATCAATAAGCGCAGTAATCTCTTCGTGGCTCCATATCTCTGCGACGACTTTATCACTTCAGATTCGCACATGTAAGTAATTTTTATTTACACCTAATTCCTAAGTTTTGCGTGCGTTTTCAATTGCAATCGTAAAACAATTGCTATTGATAATACGCACCCCTGGCCTCCCTGTTTGGTTTGGCTATCTTTAAGTGTCCAATTGATTAATCACGAGTTGACATTAATTGGTGAAACTCAACCACAATATCGAATTGATTGTTTTTTCACACTCTAAACCGAAATTTAAATTTAGTTCCCTTCTTGTTGGAATTTCAGTGGGTCAGTTTTGGAATGTGCGGCGGGGCAGATGCAAACAAAAATTATTAGATTGAACTGAGATGTGTTGCTTCACCCACCATATAGCCATGATATGGTCCCACCAGAATATTATTTTTTCAATTGATTTAATATCATTTAGTTGGAAAAGAGTTTTAAAACATCAAAGACTGTTGCCAAGATATTAATTTATTTATTTAATCAAAATCACCGTTGTTCTATAAACAAGGTATTAAAAATTTATTCAAAATATGGCAGAATATTATAGTTAATAGTGTCGAATATTTTTTTAATAAATAATATTTTTTTTGAATAATATGGGTTTAAAATTGTTTGTTTAAATGCGCCCTTAATTTTTTAACAATATTATATAATAATATATTTTAAACTCAATTTGGTTTTTTAAGCTTACAGCTAAAATTTAAATTTATTTCTAAAACTTTATTTTATTTATTATATCATTTAATTTTAATAATTATTTTTATTAACTGATTTTTAGGTGTATTGAGTCGATAGTCTGTATAGCTATTAAATTAGATTAATTAATAGTCTAATTGTATTGATAAAGAATTAAATCAGAAATATCAAAAGTTTTATTTATAATTAATTCATTATATTTAGACCAATAACTGGTATTGTATTTATTGATTCGCTGGTGTACATAGATTACGCACAGAGCGCGTTTGGCAGTGTAGCCCATAGTATTTGCTGTACTGCACAAAACGCATTGACATGAGTCGAGTGATCCTCAATGCGGTTAATGTGATTATCATTTTGGACGATAGACACTGAGGTGATCCTCAATCTGGATAAAGTGATCCTCAATAAAATTCAACTGTAAATATTTTTATGTATAAATACAAACATATATTATATGCAGTGAAGACCAAACTCAAAAATTTATGTTAAAATGGAAAGCGTAATTTTCGTATTAAAATTAAACCTAGCTTATGTGTATTCACATATATAGTGTGTTGTTTGCTTTAAAAATAATATCACTTTATATTAAATTATTAATCACTTTAATTACTAGAATAACTTAAATAATTTGCAATTTCTAAATAGCATGCTAAAAATCTAAAACAAATTTTAATATTATTCTGTTATATAATCAAAAGTTGTGGTTTTCAGTCCAAAATAACTTTATTCTCTTAGTTAAAACCCCGGCATTATCTTAACCAAGCATTGTGAAGACGGGAATCAACCAAACCCCAACTTGATTTTGAAAATTGGCATTTATCCCCCCTTGCATTTGGTCCGAGAACAGGCACCCCCTTTGACGTTTTGCCGGCCGCTATAGGATGCCGGCAAATTTTTTGCCAAAAATTAGGAAATTTTCTTTAAATTGGTGCTAAATCCGGTTTAAATCCAGTTAAATTATATAAAATGTTATCATAAATATATAGGTTTTTTGAGCTTTTTTTTGAAAAAATTCCTCCCCTGATCCCCCTCCTAGGTTTTTGGCCACAATTTTGAGAAATATCCCTAACCTGATCTCCCCTGGATTGGCCGACCTTCTCAATCCTTGATCTTAACTTAAATAAAATTAAAGTTTAAAAACATTAACTTGATTATTATATACTTAATCTTGCAATCCTTAAACTTTGCAATGTGAATCAATTTGAGTTTAATCAATTTATTAAATTGATTAAATAATTTTCAGACTGTTTTTATCTCAATTATCTCAACATTTATCTCCTCTCATGTAAAATTGTCACATCTTATTTGAATAATCTGTTTTTACCGCTGAACTACCATATATTATGTTGGCTGTATCACGTGAGAAAGTCATCTGGCAGTCATCCGTGGTTTTCACTGTGTATAACCGATAGGTGTATAATACGATTTTCAACTTAATGACTTAATAATAAATTTAAATCTATTTATTTGGTTTAATTTATTTTATATGCATTTTTGTAAGATAATTATTGTAATAGTACCAAAGACAAATAAAATAAATTAATTAAATAAAATTTTTAATAAATGTGGCAATGTAATTTTTTTAAATATTACTTTAGATAGCGAGTATTTGGAAAATGGATTAAATTATTATAATAAAATTAATCTTGACAATTTTAATCTAATGTAAGTTAAAATAGTGTATGTTAAAATTTGTAAATATTTATAAATACTACAATCTTTTTAATTTTAATATATATTAATAGAATTCAAAGATTACAATCAAACGGTATATCAATATATGAATATAAATTAGAAAAAGCATTAGACAATCCACCACCTAGCTTAATTGATTAATAATTAATTATTCAAACTTATTTAAACCGTTAAATTTTTACAATTTTCGTAGCATAATACTAACTATTTTAATTGGACTAGCTGTTCCTTTAATGTTGTTTATTATGGAATTAAAAATTAAATATTTTTTATTTATTTTTAAATTAAATTAAAAGTTACATGTTGACAAATATGAAACAAATTTTATAATTTTTTAACAAAATCAAAATACAATTACGAAATAATGTAAAAATATACTTAATTATGTATTACAGAAAATCAAAGCCACATAAGTGTTTCAGTGCTTAAAATAATTGTTACATGCATATAATGTTAATTTAACATGTATGAATGACATATTTGCATTGTTTAACATGGAAAGTCTTAGGAAAGTACAAATACAATGTTTTTAGTTTCTAAATAAATAATTAAATGGGTTAAATTTCATATTTGAAAACAAAGCTAAAATGCACTTGATGGCATTATTCAGAGATCGAGAAAGGGTGAATCAATCAAATATCCCTCCTGATTTTGAGATTTGATAAATTCGGTTAAATTTTATCGTCAAAAACGGAGTTTTAAACGTTTTTGAAAAATTCCCTCCTGTGATTTCTTTCCTAAATCAGCCGACCTTCTCGATCCCTAACATTATTATATGATTATATTTAAATTTAACATTTTTAAAACATTTTATTAATTATTTAATTTAATTAATAAATAAATCAAACAATTCTCGTACAGACAGTCCAAACCAAACGCCTAAAAGTCCGCCAAAATTAGACACAAATGATATGAAAGACATTTCAGGCATATGTTCGATGACTTGATCCGGCAATCGGTTGTGTTTTATATGGATTTTAGCTGTTTTTGCGTTATTTAATAATATTTTCTTATTTAAACTAAAATCATATATTCTTTGCAAACAATTATTTTGGCAAAACTTTTGGCAAAAATTTGTTTGATTTGCGATAATTTTTTTAAAACATTTATATATTTTCGACGATGTGCAAAATATTTGATGATTTCTGCTTGATAATAAATTATTACTTAATGTTGATACATGTGCAACCGAATCAAATATTACTTTTGGAATGCAATTAGTTTTACATTTATTTGACAAATATTTTAGAATACATTGAGTGATACAATCAGTTCTCGTTCTGATGTGACTATAACTGTCGTCCGAATCATAATTACGACAATTGGTCTCATAATGTGGTGGCAATAGTCGGGTAGTAATGGAATTAAATTCAATTCTGGTTTCAAATCCCATTAATATGAATGTTTGGAAACAATCTAGGTTATATTCTTGTATTGAATTTGAGGAATGCATATAAAAATCTATCTTGAATAACTCCGATTCCAAATAATTAGTGAATGGAAACCAGTGGTCATTGTGTTGTAATTTAATTTGTATTTCCTTTAAATCAATTCTTAATTCTTTCCAAATCTGATTCAAATCACTGAAAAATGTAAAACATTTTTGTTGTTTTTCATTATTAAGAAAACTAAACGATTCGATAGGTTTGAAGTCATAGTAAGTGTTATTCGCGTCAATCACTCGAACATAAGAACTGATATTTTCTGATTCGGAAAATGGATTAAAACTCATATTATTTAACAAAATAAATGCAGAATTTTTCCAAATATGTGTATTTTTAATTAGTCTGTAAATAGTTTTAATTTTTCTCATATTATTTATTAATTCTTGTTTATTCAAATTTTGTATAAAATTAATATAATTTTTAAAAATATTTTGTAATTTTGGAAAATTTTCGGCAATTTTTTCCATTGATATAAAATCGGGAAAACATATTGAAATCGACGGGATTTTAATGTATTTTCTTTTCTCTATTTTTAAACCAACTATTGTCCGACCGCTCAGGTATGTCGACAATAGAATTGAGATTTGGTATAAAAATCCGATAATACATAATAATATAAAAAATAATTTCACGGAATAAATAAATTTTTTATTAATAAATATTCGTTTTATAAATATTTTGCAAAACTTAATCAAATCATTAATTATATTCAAAACAGACATTCCTAACCACATGCCTAACAAACCACTCAATTCTGATACAAATGTTATGAAATCTAATTGAAGCGAATGTTTGAACAAAATATCCGGTGTTTTGCTGTGAAATATTTGTAATATAATTACTCTAAATGTTGTTTTATACTCTTTCGCCAATTTTATTGACATAAAAGACTTAAAATTATATATACTTTCAAAACAATATTTTTTGCAATCGATTAAACATTTGTTTTTAAGCGAATTATTAATGTTATGAAATGTTGAGCAGAATTTTAGAGATCCGTTAAAATATGTTTGTTTTAAAAAAATATTTTTTATCTTTGGAATACAATTTAATTTATATTCTTTCATCACATTATTAATTAGGCATTTGTTTATACAATCAGTTCTGGTATTGCTGTGACTATAGCTGTCGTTCGAATCATAATTACGACAATTGGTCTCATAATTAGATAATAGTTTTGTTTGAATTTCATTAAAAACAACAATTATGTGTCTATCAAATGTCAATCGAATATAATTTAAATTAATTGAAAAATCCGGTAAATCATTGGACGAATGAATTGTTAAAAATATTTGATTTTTATTTAAATTGAACGGAAACCACATTATATTGTAAAATAAATTAAAAAGCATCATTTTAAAATTTCCCTCAATTTTACGCAATTTATCTGATAATTGAGTAAAAAATGTAAAACATTTTCTTAACTTATTTTTAATAAATATAAATGTGGCTAAAATTATTTTATCTTCTTCGTTTTCTATAGCATAATTATCATTAATTCTTAACAAGTTAAATTCTTTCAAATCAATGCTTAGATTATTAAACAATTGATTAATACTTAAATTGAATTCGAGTCGGAGTTTCTCAAATGGATCGAAATATTTTGAAATAATTATTTGATTTAAGGTTTGATTCGAGTAATCATTTTGAGTCATATTAGTGACAATATTGAGATACTCTTCGTATAGATTCTGATATTCCGGATACAGTTTCGCGTATTTATTCATAGCTATAGTTGTGGGCAAACAAACTGTAATCGTAGGTATTTTCCTGTACTTCAAGCGTTCAATACAAGTGTTGACAACAGTTTCGCCGCTTATATACTGCAAAACTAATGATGAGGTTTGGTATAAGAATCCAATCAATAACAGCAAAATAGCAAATATTTTTAAAAATAATTTGATTCGTTTTCTATTCATAATTATATTTTTAATATTAATTAACTTAAAACTTTCCCAAATATAAAGATAAATTATTTGTATTAGTTTGCACTGATATTTAAAACCAGAATGTTCTTGTTTATTTTAAATATGATATTTATTTTAAAATATGTAAGTTAAGAAAGTTAAATGTTGAAACTTTATACTACTTTTTGTAAAATCAAATTGTATTGTATTATTCATTTAATTCTCCGATCAATATATTTTAATTAGTAAAAATTAATATTTGATTTTTTGTAAATATTTATTCATTATTTGAATAAAATAATTTGCAATTGTATAACGGTTTTAAGCAAAAATATTTTATTAATTAAAAAAGTTTTCTAAACTAAATTTATTAAGTTTTAAAGAAAAATAGTTATTTCTAAAAATAAGTTAATTTATTTTTATTTTAAAAATAATCTTGCTCTAATATTTTTAATTAAATTTTTTCATCAAAATTATTTGATTTTTATAAAAGACATCTTATAATTAAAATAACCATAAATATTAATATAAAAAATATATAGTACAATAAGTAAAAATTAAACTATATAGAAAGTATTTATTTTAACAAACTAATCTTAATTGCAATCTTAATCTATTATAGTTGTAAATATTTGCAAGTTGCAACAAAGTTTAAACCTCAAAACCAAATTTTGAGCCAACAATGATTCGATAATAGCGTTTGCAAACAAATGTCTGAAAAGGGGAGATATGATGTGAGCGCTGACCGAACCACTGCCGGCGCTCACACCGAACAGACACACATTGTTCGGATCGCCGCCAAAGTTCGCGATATTATTCTGAAGACCATATATTGGTTCCAATAACCCATATTTCTCGGTGCGTCACCACTACTTCCATATGCTCCACTTGTTTGGTGGCCGAACCCATAAAATAAGAGCCGCCGTAGAGCCAGTACATGACCGGCAGATTGCCAAGGTTTAAATCTGAGTTCTTTGAGTGGCAGCACTTCGAATGGTATTCTGGCAAAATTTTCAAACATAACACTAACTTTAATTGCACTTTGTCAAAGTTTATTTATTAGATAAAATAAATAAATAAATAATATTAATTAATCAAATAAATTGAATATAATAGTAATCGAGTTATAATAATCGAGAAAAAAGAATAAATTTTTAAAAATAAACTTACTAAAATTTTTATTTAATTAAAAATTTGACAAGCACGAGTAAGGAATTAATTTAGCAAGAGGTTCTGCAATAGTAGAGTTGGCTTGTTTATTTATTTAAAGTTTGTTTAAGATAAGAGATCTTAAGAAGAGATTAATATAAGTTTTGATTAGATATGAAATACGTGTTTAGTTTAAGAACTGATTTAATTATTTTGTGTTTATATTGAGTTAATTGCACTAAAAATGAGTAAATTATTTAAATTTTCGATTTTAATCGACGATAGGATTCATAATATTGAGACGAATGAAGATTTAAGTGATGTTTCGTTTAATCATTTCTTTGATATTTTGCAAAAATCTGTGAAATGTTTGACAAAACAAAACATTTCTATCGATTCACACAATTATGAGGTTTTGTTTGCATTTGTTTTGAATTTTGATTTAATTTGATTTATTAATTAATTATTTAATAGATTTATAATCGAAGTCATTACTCGATTGTAAGAAATGAGTCATTAATTCGTATTTCGACTAAATTTTCGACAAATTGTGAGAAAAGTATTGAAAACTCAATGAAAGTGAGAAATGAAGCGATAATTGAGAGGAATATCAATACTAATGACCAGTACTTAGAGATCACGAGTTCAGGGAATGAAGTGAAGAGTCGAAGCACTGGAAGACAGGGTTTGAGTGAATCTAATATTGAAATGATTTCTGAATCCAATTCTCAATCAAACGATAAAAGCGAACAAATAATTAAGTAATGAAAACAATAATTAAAACAAAATATCAAAATTAAAAAACAAATCTAATTCCAGAGCTATCGCTTCGGCTCCCAATTGGGCCAATAGTCAGCCTCTACTTCACTCACAAGACTTTGAAACTGAAAGTTCGGCTAAACTAAGTCGACGGCAAAAATCAAACCGACGACGCAAACAAAACCGTCACCTTGCTACTTTAGAAGCCAGATTGACCGGCACCAGACCTGTTAGCCAGCAACAATTCCTGACGCGTAAGCTCAGGCAAAAGGAGAGACAAACGGTTCGACTGTTTAAGAAAGCGCTTAATTGCGCGAAAGTCACTTCAATCAAAACAAATGAATTGAATAAAACAAAAAATATTTTTAATTCAATCGAAGAATCGAAAGCTTTTGTAAGTGCTTTGCCGTCAAGAGTCGAAACACAGACATTATTGGCAAAATCAGCAAGGACAGCTAAATATGCGCTGCATATTAGTGATGTATTAAAAACTGATGGTTTAACTCCGAATGTAGCATGCCCAACTAATGATAGAGTATTTGATTATCAACATAAACTTGTTTTTAAATAATTTTTATTATTTTGATTTTATTTAAATGTGTTTTTGAATTAATAAAATCTTAAAAATTTTTTATATTAAAAATATTATTGCTTAAAAATCAATATTTTATTTTAAAAATATTTTATCAAGTTACAATTTTAAATTATACATTTATATAATTAATATAATTTTTTAAAATTTTTAAAGTAGTAGCAAATTAGTTTTTTAATAATTTAATCTAACCAACAGTTCAGTTATCTGTTGATTAGTTTAGAATATAACTAGTATTTAGTGACCGATGTCTGAAGCGATGCTAAGAATAAATATTAATGACTGCGAGTACTGTCAGCGCCTAAAGATTGGCCAAAGAATGGGTGCAATTCTGAAATAGACTTAAATTTAAAGAAAAAAATTTTAAAACTTTAATTCAAAGGCATTGAATAGACGATAGACTATAAGGTTTTCAAAGCAATTGAAGTTTTAGCCAAATTTATGCATTCAGTGATTGCATTAAAGTTTTTGAATAAATTATATTCAGACCTCAGCTATAACTATAAGTTCGGGTTTATTGTTCGCGGATTTAAAAAATTTAATTACTGTTTTTGAAACAATCAAAACAATTTAAAACGAGCAAAATTGGGGCAAGTTAAAATTAAACATATAAGAGTATATCGTAATCCAAAATAAATTTCCTAGTTAATTTATATAAAAGATTTATTTACTAATATTTATTACTAAAAATGTTTGCTTGTAAAAATTTTGTTGTTGTCATTACTATCCGTTTAATTTGTTTGATTTAAAATTTATTTATCAATAGTTACTATTAATTAAAGTTTATAAAATTAGTTTTTAGAATTTATTTGTAAAATAATTTTTGAATTTATGTATTATTTGAAATGTGATAAACTTTTTGACTATTTAAACATTAATTTATAAATTGATTTGAGTTCAGCAGAGATTGAGAAAAGGGAAATCAGTCAAAAATCTGATTTTAAAAATTGGCATTTAACCCCGCTAGCATTTGTTCCGCAAAAAGATAACTTCTTTCAACATTTTTTGATTTTTTAAACAAAATTAGAAAATTTTTCATAAATTAGTGCTAAATCTGGTTTAAATTTAGTTAAATTAACTAAATTTAGTTTATATCCAGTTTAAATCCGGTTAAATTGGAAAAATTTTTATTATAAATATATAAGTTTTTGAGCGTTTTTGAAAAATCCCTGCCCTGATACCCCTAAGTTTTTGGCCAAAGTTTTTTGAAAAATTCGTCCCCTGATCCCTTTAGATTGACCGACCTTCTCAATCTCCGGAGTTAAGATATTTTCCCGAGCTTTATTTTTCCCGAGCTTTAAAAGTTTTGCTCAATTTAAATTTTTTTAATTATAATTAAATTGGTTGTTATTTAATGCAAATTACAATTTTAATTTCTTGTTTAAAAATATATTTATAGTTATTTAAAATAGTTTCTACAGTGCCAATTATTCATAAAATTAATATTAAATATATTTTAATATAAAACTCACAGCTAAAAAGCCCCCCAATGCGCCCAACTGCGGCTAAAACTAATATAATCAGTTTTTAATTGTTCCATAAATAATAATTAAGTTTTATAAAACCATGAACTATAAGTCTGGACTAGATAAAATGGTAAGTCTAGAAAAAAAATAGCTATCGTTCTAACAATTTTTAAACATTAATCATTAAAAACATATACAGTAGCATAAATTTTTTAAATAGGATCTCTCTGGTTATAACCAAACATTATAAATATAATAAAGTTAACAGGAAGAGTTTATATATTAATTCCATTGTAAAA
>JAQFXP010003022.1:0-13511 GCA_034693685.1 Belba bartosi | reverse complement strand
TGCCCCACCCAAGCCCTATTTAACTTATGAAAAAAAAATTAGCTCGGACGGGGTTTGAACCCACTACCTGTTTGTTAGGTTAGATATAACTGCAATCGGACGCCTTGACCACTGCGCCAGCCTGCCAGGATGAAGCAGTAATGTTGAAATGCACCGAATTATAATAAAACATTTAGATTTTATCCAAGCTATTACTAAAATCAAGTTTATAATATATAATAAAGTATTTGAAATAATAATTTATTACAATTAAAATTTTATCACAAGTTTTTTTTATAATCTCTTTGATTGGAATCATAAAAAAATTGAGATTAAAGTATAAATATTTTTAGATCAGCTCAGAGAAACTTTTAGTAAAATGCATATTGGCGAGATGGATTTAGGCCAGTTGGATTATTGACTGCCAAGCATAATTTTTTATGCTAAAGAAAATAATAAAATATTGCCGTTTAATGAAATAAAATTTTAATCAAACGTTAAAAAACAATTTTGCTTTTGTTTTTTAAATGTTTTAAAATTTTTATAATATTTATTGCAAATTGAATATTTAAGCATGGCTATTCCTATTAAAAAAAAAGATTTTAATAGAAATTTAACATTAAAGTAAAATTAATCTTTAATTACATAATAAACCAGATGTTAAATTTATTTTATTTATAAGTTAAGTAATAGAAAAAAGGATTAGATCAAAATCTGCCTGATTTTAAAAATTAGCTTTAGCATCTAGCTTTAGCTCTAACATACGATTTGCAAAAATTTAAGTAGGTGATATTCTCTTTTGTTTTTAAATTCCCCCTTAATGGCAAAACGTTTTGAGGAATACCTTTTGGAGAAGGGGTACTACTACTATTTATAGGCTAAAGCCTTTCTTCCTGCACAACCCGTAGTAAGGCCAGGAATCATCACTTCACCGTTAGGTATGATGACGAGGATAGTGTCACAGTTTTAAGAGCACACATCTGAACGCTCCGTATACGTAGATTAGTGGTTATTATGCTAGCGTACATTACCAGTAGACGGCCCTTGGTAAGGCCCGTGGTTATTTTAACCTCAACTCACGCCTAGAATTTTTTTTGTTAAGAAAAAATCTTTGCCACAGCTGGGGTTCGAACCCACTAACTCAGGGTTAGAGAGCGGACACATTACCACTGCGTCACCCGCCTGAGCTTTGGAGAAGGGGTAGGGAAATAAATGTTATAGTTTAAAACCAGGGGGTTTTGATCTAATCCCCTCCATCTTAAACCCTGCTTTAAGCACAACATTTAAAATGTTGTATAAATTACGTTTTAGAAGAGGTATAGAGTTTAGAGTAATTTTCTTATAGAACAAAAAAGAAAATTTTTTATTTCTACTAAAAATATGTTTATTTCTATAACAGAATAATTTTGTATATTTTTAAATATTTCGACATTAACATTTTCGACATTATCATAATCGACATTACCATATTCGACATTAGCACAATTCGACATTATCATATTCGACACTTACATATTTTGTTAGTTTCAATTTATTTTTATAAAACCCATCCAAAGTCACTACCTACTACAATAGAGAAAGCTCCAGAAAAGCTCCGAAACGCCAAGCCAATTTATAACTTATGTTTATATTAAATATTTTGTCAAAAATAGTTTAATTGAATAAAAATTTTAACAAAAATTAAGAAAATCTGTTAATCCAGGGGATCAGGAAAGAAAAATTTTAAAACGCTTAAAAATCACTTAATTAGATTTAAACTAAATTAAATTAATTGAATTTAAAACGGATTTAACAACAATTTAGAAAAATTTTTCAATTTGGTTATAAATGTAGAAAATTTAATAAAGCAAATGACAACTCATATTTCGAATATAATTGAAATAAGAAATATATTATTTTATTTCAGTTGCTTTGTACAGTATCTGACATATACGTAGTTAACGTCTATCTACTGTAATTATAAACCGCTTATCAATGTATGAATAAATTAATATAACATTCCTTAAATATAATTCTACAGCTCTTAGTCGTTATAACAAATCAATTGGAAATTTATGCAAATTATGTCTTTTAGAACATAAAATAATTTATTGTAAAATTAAAAGAAAATAAATATTGTACTCGGTTATACTTGGACATATGTTGAGACAAAATAATTTTTTTAATATCAACAAAATTGAATACTTAAACCATTACAAGTACTTAAAAGTAATTAAATGATACTAAACTGTAGAACAATTAATAACTAAACATTTTAACTCGATTTTATAAACTAGAATGGAAAATTTCAATTTCCTAGAACAATTAATTTGCATAATAAACAAATAAAGATAGATTGAAAATATTACTTTTAAAATAAAAAATCTTTAGTTTAAAAATAGCATTCATATGTTTTTTAAATAATTAAAAAATTATTTAATATATTAAATTATTTTGTAAATATTAAATTTTACAAACTATTTTAATTAATACATCTAAAATTATCATACTAAAATATAACATCAATATTTATTGTTTAAAAAATTACATGCTATATTTAATAGATTGGTAAATATTTATAGAAATATTTTTGTTATGTTTTTTTCCATTAAAAAAATTTAATTTAAACAATAAATCAAAAATGTTTTGTTTTACATATAAAATCGCAAGTTTAAAAAATATTTTTCAGATATATTTTATATTAAAATTATAATATAATATAAAATACATAACAAATAAAATTTATATTTAAATATAAGAGAATGAGAATCGAGTAAATGTATAATATAATGAAATATGAAGTTATGACATGAAATCATTATTCGTATCGATTCTGGACTAAAGAATACACTTAACTCACAAACACTCACTATATCTCCGGAATTCGGAATAATAGTAATGAATGAAACGTCAAATTTGATGTCATTTACGAATCGAGTCTCAAAACCAGATCTTTTTTTTTGAATATAATTTCGATACTATTTTATGACGATTTGCTCATTATTTTGTCAATTATTTAGATGAAGTACTCGTATTAAGTAATCATTAAATGTGTTATTTATTTGCACTTGTTACTGTACGTTATTTTATATATATTATATTGTATTACATTATTTGCTTAAAATGTTTTTGTCAATTATATTTAATATACAGTCAGCTTCATATATATATATATATGTGTGTGTGTGTGTGTGTGCCCAAAAGCAATGTAGTAGATATAGCGGAAGTCCTGACAACTTGCTATATATCTTTAGACATTAATTGTTAATTAGCTGTTGCTTTGCAATTTAAAGCTTAAAATAAAATGTATTTATCCAATACTTCTCAAATAAAATTGCAAGTATGCTTTTTACATGTTAAATTAATTGTAAAATAAAGTAATAATAATTATTGACGAAAATATTTTGTCTAAATTTTTAATTTTTTATTAAGAAAAATAATATAATTTAATAATCTAATTATTATATTATAATAAACAAAATTTAGATTTATAAAATTATTATTACTTTATTTTTAATCAATTTAACATGTAAAAAACATACTTGGTTAGTATTGGATATATACATTATTTTTAAGCTTTTAATTTCAAAACAACTAATTAACAGTTAATGTTAAATGATACATAGCAAATGGCCGGAATTGCGGTTATGTCAACTACATCGTTTTTGGTCACATACATATGAAACTGACTGTAAAATTTAAATTAAAAAATAAAATAAAAACAACAAATTTAAACAAATAAATTATACCCAAAATGCAATACATATATATACAGTTAGCTTCATATGTATGTGCTCAAAAACAATGTAGTTGACATAGTTGTCGTCCGGACCATCTCACTATACGACTATGTATTGTCCGCCATTAATTGTTAATTAGATATTAATTTGTAATTTAAAACTTAAAATAAAAAGTTTATATTCAATACTTACCAAGTAAAACATAAAATTTATTATTTTATAATTTTTAAAATATTAATTATTTTCCAAAATAAAATTTTTTTGCTGTTTATAAATTTAATATTTTAAAATTTTACAATTATTATATTTAAGTAATTATTATTAGCCAAAGTTTGGAAGTATAAAATTTTTATAACTTTATTTTACTATTAATTTATTATGTAAAAGCACACTTGCAATATTTTATATAGTCAGTATTAAATATAAACTTTTTATTTTAAGTTTTAAATTACAAATTAAAAACTAATTAATATATAAATATTGCACTTTGAGTATAATTTATTCATTTTACTTTATTTCTAACTATGCATTTTTTTAATAGAAATTTAAATTTGTTGCTTTTTATTTTACTCTTTAAATTATGTCAAAAGATATCTTTTTAAAAATTTACTTGAGATTATCTTTTAAACCCGGCTAAAATTCTTATTTATTAAAAAAAATTATTTAAGATTTAAAAAGCTCATAGTTAATCTGAAATAATTTTAAAAATTTTAATCAACCTGGATTTAGATTTTGGTTGAGATTGTTCAAGCTTATTGCTAAATCTTTTCTAACAGTTCTAATCAACAACCATTAATACTGGCATAAATTATCAAGTAAAGTTTGAAAGTTAAATAAATGTAAGAAGAAAGTAAAACAAAACAATAAATTTTAATTAGCTTGAATAATTTTATTAAATATTTGTTAAATTAATTTACAAAATATAAACAAGAATTGATTAAATTTTACACTTTATATGTGAATAAAAGTTAATTTGACACATGTCTTAATTCATTCTTTTTATTTAGTACCCCGCTTTTATCTAGATAAAATATAATAATGGATTTATCTGCTTATTACTATCACTATTACGTCAAAATTTTAAACATATTTTTAAAAGTTATAAATCTATTCTACAGTAAATTAACTTATAAATGTAAAATTAACTTGCAAATTTTTTACAACTTGTAAAAATGTTTCAACTTTTTAGTTTATTTTCAAAAAAAAAACTTTTTTACAGTCTAGACATTTCGCTTAATTTATTTTATATAACTTTTATTTACTTTTTTCATTTAATTCTTGGCTTGATTCACGATTTTTTTGTATAGTCTTCTATTATATTCTGCACTTATTGTCAAAAACAAATCTATCTTTCGATCAATGATTTCTCCCAAAACACAATTGGATTTTCTGGTCAATCAAATCAATAGAATGTTTTTTGTTCTGAAACAAAATTAAATTAAAATTTTATTTATTTAATTAATTTTTTTAAATTAACTTAAAATTGAATTGAATTTTGATGTTTTGTATTATTTATAGCAATTTTATGAATTTTATTAAATAAAATTGTTTTAAAATTATTTTAAAATTTATTTTATAAAGTTTATTTTTTAAAATAAAACAACCTAGTTAAGTTTAAATTTATGTACATTTATGTATTCTATTTTTCTATTTGTAATATAATTTTTAAATTCAATGATTAATAAATTTTTGCTCAAATATAAGTAAATGAATAAAGCTAATAAAGAGATAAATTCAATTATCTCTCTTTATACAAGTTTTATTTTTAGATAATTAAATGTCAAGTTTATTGCGTAAATGTTTATATTGTTTTATTACAATGATTAAATTATAAACAAGTTTTATTAAACATATTCTAATATTAACTTGGCAAAAAAATAATTAAAATTGTTTTTTTTATTTTAAAAATTGGTATTTATTCCCCTACCAATTAGTTCGCAAAAAAGTACCCCTCTACTATTTACAAGTTTTTGTGGGCTTCTAAGCCAAAATTAAATTTTTTTTTAAACCAGTGCTAAATTCAGTTTAAATTTAGTTAAATTAGATTAAATTGCATATAAAAGTTAGCTATTTTTAAGAATTTTTAAGCATTTTTGAAAAAAAAATTTCTCCCTTAATACCCCCTAGGTTTTTGGCGAATTTTTTAAAAATTTCTTCCATGATTTATTTTTGATCGATCGACTTTCTCGGTTCCTGTATATATTGTATTTATATAACTGTATTGCAAACATTTGGCATTAACTATATGTTCCCCTTTATATTGATAAAGACTTAGTTTGAGTTAATGCCAACCAATAGTATTGCTTCTAATAAATAAGTAAAACCAAACCAATATAACGCTGTTATCACTTTGTTATGTTTTCATAAGCTTAACTTAACACATACAGTATGAAGAAAATGTTATGATGGCAAAATTATAATTTTCAATTTATTTTGTTTAAATTAATAACAATCTCAACTTTTAAAATATTAGAAATGTTTAAAACTAAATATATTAAATTTAATGTTTTTATAAATTATAATTTGTTTTATTTAATTGTTTCTATAATACTGTACAACAAATGTATACATTATTAATACATTTTATCTTAAGCGTGCGTTTGGTCTATATTTTAATATTTGGTTAATATTTTATTATAAACATATTTTTATTTGAAACAATGTTTTCAAAAATAATTTATTACAATAAGTATAATATGTGAGAAAATATTTATGATATGAAATAAAATATGTTTTCACAAAAATATCCATATTATGTATAAATAAAAAATAGCTTCATTTTATAAAATAACAATTTTTTATTAAGACAAAAGTTATTAACTATACTTAAAACTATAATTTTTTAAAAAATTTTAAGTTAAATTCAAAGGCGTTTTATATACAGTATTTAAAATAGTCAATTTTTAAAATTTTTTGTTTTAACTTCATTTAATTTTATAATTACATATTTACATATAATTTTAATATTAAGTAAAATGACATTTTTTGCAACAAAGTTTATTTTTAAAAATATTTGCCTTAGATTTTTACTCTGGCATAGAATTTTTAGAAAATTTTTATATCTTAATTTAAAAAATAATTTTTATACAATACATAAATAGTTATCATGTAGATAAACTGATTATATCTAGTAAATAATTAATTTAATTAATTTGTTTAACCAGTTCTATTAAAATTTTATTTTAATAATTGAATTGTTTTTTCATTGATTGCTTAAGTTTTTATTTACATCTTTTTAAAACTTTATTAATGCAATAGTAAAAGCAAATTATTTGTATATTAAGATTGTCTACATTTGTTCATCTAATTACCCTTTTAAACTTGCTTGTGTTTATATAAATATTGCGTAGTCACTAATTTTTAAAAATTTTATATTTATATAAAACATAAAAAATAACAAAATATTAATTAAATAATTACATGACAAATAAAACAACCAATTAATAAAGTTTAGAAAAATATAATTAAAAACTTTTCATCAAGCAATTATTTAAAAAAAGACTATTTAACTAGTAAAATTAAATTGTAATATAATCTTAGTATTTAATTAATTTATTTGCCAATACAAAAACAAATTTTTGTGTAATGAATAGAAAATTTTAGATTAAGACAAAAATTATATAACTGTTTTATATCAGCCGGGATTAGCTAGAAGTTTTTTTTAAATTACTTAAATAGTTATTATGAGTGCAATCAGTGCCTTTGTTTGAGACATTACTTTGTTATAGAGGAAAAGTGTCATTTCGGGCTAAAAAACGCTAATTATAATTTGAACGCATAGAACACATATTAGAGTAGACATAAAATGAAGTGCATAAGCAAAAAACATATTATACTAAATTATTAATAAAAAAATAAAATTTATTAAATATAAAATTAAACAAGTTAATAACATAAATTAAGTTTAATTAGCTACATTACATAATTAAAAATATTACATAATTAAAATAAATTTAGATTGATACTAGAAAACTTAATATAAAAACAAAATTATTATCGATAAAATAAAATTTAAAATATTCAAAAACTTGTTATTTATGCATTATTTTATTATACTGTTATTTTATAATTGCATAATATTCTTGAAATTTATTATTTTAACTTATTGCAAAATTATGTATTTGTTTATTTTTACTAAACCTTTGCACTATTAAAAGTAACTATTGCACTTTATAGTACATTATGATTAACGTTGTAATTTTTGTCAAATTTGGTCTAAAAGTGTAAAGTTTGTTTATCTGCATTAACAAAGTAATGCTCCAAACAAAGTCACTGAGTGCAATACTAAGAAATAAATAAGAGTTTTAACAATAAAAACATTTCGAGTCCTGTGTCCGCAATTTATCCCAACAGTTTCTGAGTGTTTAACCTTAGATTAATTCAATTTTAAGTTAAGTTAATTAAAATTATTGTATTTTTAATTTTTTATATCAGTTAAAACTAATGCATTTCGGAGTCAGTGCTTAACTTTAACTCACATTTTAAGTGTTGTTTGTCATTCGAAACAATTATTAATTTAAACATTATCATTTTTTGTTATTTTTATTATTATTTTGTTTTAACTTTATCAAGCAAATAAATAATCATGTCATGTATATAAAATCTCAAAATAATATTTTAAAATTTGTGCAAGCATTTTTTAATTAAAAAATTTAATATTAAAGTATTATAATATATAATTTTTATTTTTATGCAAATTATTATTAAATAAAATAGAAATAAAAGATTTATTGTCAAATAACAGCCCAACAATAACATTTGGCTAAATATAAAGTATATAGATACTCTAAAAATATTTTGGTTGAATTTTAGGTTCAATTTTTTATTTGCAACTCAATGTGAGAGTTATTACATCTGTTCAAAGAATTTATCTTTAATTATATAAAGTACACAAAAAAATGAACAAATTTCAAAACATTTCTCACATTTGATAATAAATGTTATTTTGGTTTAATGTTATTTATTGATAATTTTAGTACAAAATAAATAATCTTACAAATTAATAATCAAAATGAAATAAGAGCAAACTAAAGTTTATATCAAGTTATCATTATAATATTATAAATAAAATAAATAATTATTTGAGCATATTAAAAGTATTTGTAGAATAATATATTATCAGTGCCCGGAACTAAAGGGGAAAATGTAATATGAAAGGGATCACTAGAGGATTATTATAAACTTAGCCATACTAAATTTAATAAAATTAAAAATTTATATTTTAAAAATAGTTAGAAACTGTGATAATATAAATATTCAGTTCTATATCGGTATATATACTCGAAATATGTATTTTATTTATAACTACAAAATCCAAATCTAAACTCAAAACTAAAACTTAAATTCAAATCTAAACTTGCTCTCAAACTTTATTATAATGTGTACTTCCAATACCATCTCCACCTCACCTTCAACTCCATTTCCATATTCATTGAATTATGGTTTCAGTTCATAGTAATCCTTTAGTCATCCCTTTCTGATCGCTTTTTTTCTTTTAGTTTACTTATTAATCCACTTATCAATCAATGCAAATATTTTTGTATTATTAAAAAGCTGTAAATTGTTAATACAGTACTTTTAGTTATAAATACTAAAAATAAATTATAAATACAAAAACTATTATAAAGTTATTGTTATTTTGATATTAAAAAACAAACCTCAAAAATACGGCTAATTTAATGACAACAAAAAATAATATAATATATAAATGATGCAAATATACTAATTATAATTGTTGTAGCAAGGCAGTTTTAATTAATTAAATGAACATAACAAGCAACGGAAATCGGAATAAAGTTTAATTCAGTTGTTTTTTAATAATGTCTCGAAATTAGATTCTAAACAATCATATAATCACCAAATGATTTGAAGGCATTTGATTGTAATCGAGTTTTACACTCAACTGCCCAACCAATCAGAAGCGACTAATCTGTGGCCAAACAGCAGTTGGACTGAAGTGACGAAACAATATTCGATCTGCTATTCAGAGCAGAGGCACAACTGTCTGAGCCTTCGGACTAATAAAAAACAAAACTATTCGAAAGATCTAATATTTATTTCATTTGGAAAGCATTTTCTTAAAACCGATAACAAATAGTATTATTGTATAAAAACTTATTAAATATTAGATAATAATATTAAATAGTTTTTAAAAGTTAAACTAACGCTTGAAAACATAAAATGGCACAAATTTTACATACGAAATTGTAATCAAGTTAAATAATCAAATTTAAATATATTTTAATATCATATTAGACACTATTGCTTCGTTAGTGAGAAAAGGGAATAACATGTCTATACGTTTAGCACTATCTGAGTTAGCTCTGACATCAGCTGTAGAGCCTCTATCAGTGTTAAACTTATAGACATGTTATTCCCTTCTCTCACTAAAGAAGCAATATTTATTTTATAAATTAAAATTATTTAATTATTGATAAAGACCTCCTGTCGGCCACTAAGAGTACTAATGTCTACTCATCCTGAAAATGTTATTGGAAAACAGAGTTTGGTATTTTTTGATTAATAATCTTAATTTACTTTATTACTATAAAAATTAAAGCAACACATAATGACATTACAAACTAAGATGCAATTTTTATATAATTAGTTTAAAATAATTGCTTTTTATATTTGAAAATTTGAAAAAACACAAAATGGACCACAATTTTTAGAAATCATATTAAAGCTAGCCAGTGCATCTTTAAATTCAATATTATACTTAATAAATTAAAAAACACTTATTTATATTTAAGATATACGTATATTAAAATAATAAAAATAAAAATAATTAAATTTATAAATTAATAAATCAATAAATTTCCTTAAAAATAAAACATATAAAATATACAAGTTTGAAAATAATATAAAAAATATTCAGCTTTATTTTGTGAAAACTATAGCTTTATTTGAAATATTGTCTTACAAGAAGATCTTAACATCTAAACTGTTTAACTTTTTGAGTTATTATAAAGCAATTTGAATTTAATACAGTTAAATTTATACAAAAGTTTGATACAAAACCAAAATCAGGCAAATTATATTCCGGGCAAAGTAAATGTCACTTTCTTTTGGAATTGATATCACTTTTTTAACATGATAAAAAATAAAAATAAAGTGAATAAAAGTGATATCAATTTTAAAATAGAAAAAGAGCTGGTCACTTTGCCCAGAATATAATTTGTCTTATTTTGAATTTGTGTCGAACTTTTTCATAAATTCAACCGTACAGTATAGACTAATATAAAAATCTATATATAGTTAATTCTTTTAAATTTAGTTAAAATTAGTATTTTGGTAATTTTTGGAGTTTTAGTTAAAATTTTACTAAAATTATTTAAATAATTATTTAAATATTATTAATTAAAATAATAAATTTTTTGTTGAACTTTAAAGTATAGGTTTTGGGGTAAAAGGTTTAAATTTTTATTTAATGTTTAAACTCTTATTCTATGTATTGAATTTTTGAAAAATTACTTATTAAACTTTTGTCTATAAATTCAAAATTTAGATTATTTTCATAAATATGCTCGTGCTTATTTTTAGAATTACTAAAAACCTAATTTAATTTATAGTACTTATATGCAAATGTATCTATTAATATTGTCTATATTTTATCTAGATAACTGTTGCGTACTGATATGTATTATGGTGATTTTTATTTAAATATAAAACGTAAAATTTAGTTAATTATAATTTATAAAGTAAAATATTTAGTTTAATAAAAATAAGTTTTTAAAATTATTCAAGGTGTTATTAAGATGTTAGAAAAATATATTGATTTGTTTGACTTACTTCTCACATTAATTTGTAACTATTTATTAGTATGATACTTACTAGATTACTTGCTTTACTAGATGACTTATATCAGCATTAATGTTTGTTTATTAGTTTTATTACTAATTGTATTAGGACTGGTTTGTGAAGATTAGCTCATATGTACAGTATATCAGCATGCATATTTTTTAAGATTTCAATAAACATTATTGATTGAAGTTTATAAGTAAAGAATTCGTGACTCAACCTAAAATGCTTATTTGAGTTAAGCCCATAAATAATATTAGTAATAAATATAAGTTATTTCTATATTTTGAAAAATGTAAAATATTTTGTATTAAAAAATTGAATAAATAGTTCCGTTGTTTTAGTGTAATTCAAACCTAAAAATGTTGATGTATGTATTGTAACTAGAGTAATTTATAAATTCTCCATTTATTATGTGTTTAAGTTTTAAATATTTTAAATGAGCTAGTTATTACTACTTTTAGTAAGGTTTTCTTTAAAAAAATATTATTACATTAATTAAAATAATAATAAATAAATTAAAAACTAATAAAAAATTAAAAAGTCATTTGATTTAACTTGCTATTTTGCCAGACAAATTCTACTCTATTGTGTTTAAATAATTTGCTTAAAAATATAAATATAATATTATTAGATTTATATTTATGTTATTTATACAATAATAATAAATATAAATTATTTTAATATTAATACGAAACTAATAATATTAAATATTTCTGCAAAAATTTTAAAATTAAATATATCAATTTATAAAAAAAGTATTATCTATTAAAGATATATTATTTTAAAAAATAATAAAATATTATGTTCTATTAAATATAATTTTGTATGTTTTATTTACTTAATATATTGCATATTTGCTAAAACAGTAAAAATAGATTTATTTTCTTTTATTACATAAAGTATTAATATTTGAAACCAAATATATTATACATATTATAGAGAATTTTGTGAATTCGTTCAGAAAATACAAAAGAATTATTCGACAGATATAGCGAAAGCGCTTTAATAGCAAAAACCCTACAGTTCTATAAAAGATGAAATATATTAATTTTTCTGCCTTGCGTTTTAATATCTTGATTGTTTACTAGTGCATAAAATATCATATTATGTATATTGGTAATTTCTTTATTATTTGGTTAGCAAATACAATTGTATCTAACTATAAAATAAATGTTCAAATTTTTAAGTAATAAAAAATTTATAAAATTACATTGTCGTTTAACAAATTTTAAAATTTATCTTAATGCTAACTAATAAAATATTTACAGTAAGCTTATTCAGATTAGAATAGAACAGATTAATTTATTCAGATCCTGTCTAAATTAAATATTAGTTAAATTTTACTTAAAATTAATTAATTTAAGATAAAATAATTTTAGATTGCAACAATTTATTAGTAAAGTTGATATATAAAGTTTTTATTTATTTTTATACATTTTGACATACTTTTTAAGTTTTTCTAAATTAAATTTTTAAAGATTTATAACGATAATATGAATGAATCTGTGTAAATATATTGTAAAAAATTAGATTTTATTAATTTAAAACATTGTTTGCTTGTTAAATAAATAATTATTTATAAAAAGTTACTATTTTAAAATTAAATTTATTTAGTATTTTGTAATAAAAATCATATGCTAATGAAATTTCTTAGATTGCTTTTAAGTATATATTAAAAGTACAAATTATACATATAAAAACATATCCAAATATACGAGAGATTACGGTAATATCATTAACAAAATTTTATTTTGTGTTTAGAATTTGAAACTCTTAAGAAATTGATTTTTTGCGTTGAATACAAACCTAAAACACATTTTATTTCATTAATTGGGTAATTGTTATACTGATTGAACAGTATTTGAGCTCTACTTAAAATAATGAGATTTTATTGTATTTTTTTATTTGAAGTTTTTTGGTCGCATTTTATTAATTAAACAAGACTGAACAGTATGATCTTAATACATTTTCGAGAGACGGTTGTTAAAATTTTGCTAGCTAGATCAGAAC
>JAQFXP010003021.1:0-13514 GCA_034693685.1 Belba bartosi | reverse complement strand
GCTAGTCTTTGCAAATATATTGTTTTGTATATCTTAATAAACAGTAAAAAAGATAACTAACACTTTTGAACTCTTAAAAATTGCCTCTCACTGTTCTATATGAAGTGGAATATTGAATATACCAGTGCTGACGTGACTGCCTTCACATGCACTCACAGTATTCGAAGTCAATACAAACTATAAAGTAATTGTCAAATAAATTATACAGAACTTATACGAAAGCGCAAACTAATCATAAGTTGATTGATCAGAGAGTGAGCACATGGACTGTTCAGTTGATTGTAAACGTGAGCGCCGATATGTAAACATCTAGTTTTGAATTGTTTCTGGCTATTAGACATACAATTGTTGCGTTGCATATAATCATAGGTGACTACAAGATAAGAAATCAAATTGATTGTTATTTTTTATACCGGGATCAGCAAAAATCTCCCTGATTTTGAAAATTTGGTCCGAGAAAAGATACCCTCCCTCGACGTTTTGCTGGCCGCCTTGGACGGCCGGCAAATTTTTTAGGTTTTTTGACCAAAATTAGAAAATTTTTCTTATATTAGTGCTAAATTCGCTTTAAATCCAGTTAATTTAAGGAAAATTTTATCATAGATATATAGGTTTTTTGAGAGTTTTTGGAAAAATCCCCACCCTGATTCCCCTCCCATAGGTTTTGGCCAAAATTTTGAGAAAAATCCCTCCCCTGATTTCCCCTTCTGGATCGGCCGACCTTCTTGATCCCTGCTTTTATACCATTTGTTAAACATACAAAAACAGTATACCTGCAAAGGCCTACAAGTGCAGCCTTAGGCCAATGCAGATACACTGTTTTTGTATGTATAGTAAACAGTTAAAATGCTAATTAACTCTTTTGAACTATAAGATGTGGTTACATCTGCATATAATGAATTAAAAATATTAAACTTTATAGGTCAATATTTTTTTGCTTATTAGGTATAATTCAATAAATATTTGTTTAGTGAGTAATCTTTAATTTTATTTATTATTCTTATATAAATTTAATAAAACGTGCAAATTTATTTTTAACATATTTTATCGATATTTTTGATTTAAGTAATTTTTAGTTTGGTTTGAAGATATTCCAAATAAAATTAAAAACCTGTACCAGGTCAACATAAATTTGTCTGGCCAGGACTACCTCTTTTATTATATACAAAGTAATAAAAAATAAATTATTTAATAATAAATGATTTAATTTATGAATGTTCAAAAGGTTAACCATGACATTTAATATTAGACAATTTAGTTATTAATTAAAGCAATTTCATGACTAGACAGATTTGAAAGCTATTTGTTAATAACATCATCGTCAGAAGTGACATGGCAAAATATAACATGACAAATTATGACATGACAAATCAAAGCGCAAATACATAATAAAGAGTTGTGTTTAAAAAATTATTTTGCCAAGACCAAATTTGCAACATATCTTTGTTAAAATGAAATTTAAAATTTATGCTATGATTTCAAGATTAGGTGCACATCGCACAGGAAGTACCAATGTATGTATTATATAATTTATGTATTCTTTATGTTTTTGCACAATTATGTTATTTTAATATTTAATTGGCAATTTTTAATTTATAACATTGATAATTTATTTTGTTTGAAATATTATTGAAAATAATAATACCGTAATACCCCACATATAGCGGGATACCGGTATAAACAAGAAAAACTTTTAATATAAAATATTTGCTTAATTAATATTTACAATTAATTGCAATAATTATTTACAATGTTGCTAACTAGATTAATTTTTATTCAATTTTTTATTAGATTTTATTTAATTTTAAACTAAAATTTAAAAAATTGAAAGGTTTTATGCAAATTTTCTTATTTTTATTTAATTTATTATGTTTTTAATATGAAATATTTAATTTTTTGTTTAATTCTGTTTATTTTAAACTTTGCACAACATTGTATTTTAATTTTAAAATATATTATTGCATTTTAGTTTAAAAAATTTAAAATTAAAGTTAAAATCATGTGATAAAACCTTTATTTTGTCTCACTTTATACCGGCATGCCGCTATATATATGGTTATTTAAAACATATTTATGGTTATTTTAAAATATTGTTTAAAAATAAATAAAACCCTTTCAATTGTTTATAACTGCTTTTTAACTTCATTGTATTAAAAATTGAACCTGCTAATTGACAAAAAGGGTTGGACACTTTATATAGTAAAAGTTATTTCATATAACTAGTGTTGTATACTTAAACTTTTGTATTCAAAAATAAAATTTATTGATTTACTTTATTAATTGAACTACAATTAAGCTTAGTAGTAAGTTAAATTTGGCCAAGCAAAATTAAATTTTCAAGATTGGTACACTAACAATACATTTGCATTTTACTGTTTATAATTATTAGTTTTATTTTGTATTGTAACTTTTGTGATTTATTATTGTCGAAAAATTCATATTATTACTAATTATTTTATTATTTATATATTTATTAATTAAAATATTATTATTTTACTTTATAACAAATTTAATTTGTTTTTGCTTAATATCTGGCAATTTCTGGCAATTTGGCAATAGTTTTTAAAATTGCCAGATTTTTACAACACTAGGAATTACGGTAATAAACCTGAGTTTTAGAAGGTTAAAGGGATGGTCAAGGTTGGGGTTTTTGTTATAAATTTTGAATACAAATTTAAGTAGTTATGGCGCAATTAACTCGTTTTCAATGTTAAATTCAGTTAATCTAACTGGATTTAACAAAAATTAAAAAAGGTTTTAACTTTGGCGATAAAATTTTTAAAAATTGTCTATTTTAAAATAAATGCAAATTTTTAAAATTAGTGAAACATTTTTTACTGAATTACTTTATTTTTAAAAGTATTGTATTAAACTAATTGTCTTTTGTTTAATTTTATAAAATATTGCAAATGTTAAACAATTTTCTGAAATTTTTATTTTTGATCCAATAGTTTGATACTGACTACAAATATGATAACAAAGAGAAAACAATGAGCCAGGTCGACAAGTTAAATAATATTGTTTCTGATAAACAACCTGAACATTTGTGTCACAGTAAGGTTGTTAGACACGTCAGGTGGTCTAAAGCTATCGAATATATCCCTTGCTCACCCACTGGCGATGACTCCCAATTGTAGCATGGCTAGATTTACAAAATAATAATAATAATAATAATAATAAACAACTGATTATTGGTTGTCTTGTTTGTTTTTCATAAATTGTGTTATTTATTATTAGAGATTTATTAATTAAAAAAATAATTTTTATTTAGAAATAAGTAAAATTTTAAAATGTTTGACAATTAATATTATAATTGTAATGATTTTTGATTAAACTGCTGTCGAGTAGCGAAATAGATTGATTTAATTGCAACAAAATCTATTCAAAAACTTAACATAACAAATTTAATTAATAAACTACAACTTATTTAATAGTTTTCTTATTGTATAATTAATTAAAATAATGTTTTATATTTAATTTTATTTGTAAGATATTAATTAAAAATTTAAAATCATATAATAACTTGCTGGTTTGTTATAATACCTTAATAAGTTACTGATTGACAGTTTAAATTTTTTAAGAATTTAGTATGGCAATACTTTAAAATGTTGTGATTATATAATTTTGTTTTTAATATAAATTAAATAAACTATTATTTAAATTAAGGTTTTATTTAATTTTTGTTAATTGTACAAAATTATATATTCTATTAGATTGCAATGCTATAGAATTTGTTTGGAGATTTTTTTAAAAATTAAATATTAATGTACTATGCACATGTATATAAATTATATTATAATTATTACTTACAAATGTATTTGTTATATAATTTGATTAATAATATTTTACTCAAACTAAATAAAATAAGTATAAAAATTTAATTTAAATAATGACTGATTTTAATGTTAATTACAGGTATCTGTTGTTTAAAATAATTATTTTTAAAAAATATTTATTGAATTTGAGACTTGAGTTTGGGTATCGGTGAAGCGATTGCAATCAAATTCGCGACTTTGAGCTCAAATGTTGTCATCACTGGAAGAGATGAGACACCGAATCAAGGAGTGGTGAAACTATTGGTTCGCCACTAAAGGTTACATATGTTGGCATTAAAAAGAATCCATTAGTAGATGAAAATATCAAACAATTGACCGAAATAGCAATTGAAAAGTTTGGCTCAATTTATGTGTTGGTCAACAATGCGAGTAATCTAAAACCTCATAATGTACAGACAAATCTAATCGAAGTCAGCTGAAACATTTTGCTATATAATAGAACTATAAATAGGTTAGCTTGTACATTTTATATCCAAGTCTATGTTTTAAAATTTTATTAAGTATGTCAAATATCTAAAGTATAATCTAAATTTTTTATATTTAAGTTTAAAAGATGGAAAAACATAAAAGTTTTTAATTTTAAACTTTAATAGAAAAAATAATTAAAGTGATGTTTAAAATCAAAGTCAACAAATTTCAATAAAATTATTTGAAACTTATAATCATTTTATCTAATTTTTATTTTAAATTTTTTTAAATCAAAATATTTGTTATAAACATAAGTTTAAAAATATAATTTATCATTCTAATTTAAGTTCAATAATAGTATAAAACTTAAATTGAGTATTAAAAATATACAAGCTATCCTATTATTAAAATCAACATATAAAATATTTATTTAATAGCAAAATTTTTCGGCTGACTTCGATTGGATTTGTCTGTACAGTATGAAATGTTTTGATAACAGAATTCAATTGAAAGTCAGAAGTAATTTAATTTTGACTCAATTATTAGTTCCATATCTTGAGTCGAGTAAAGGAAATATTATCAATATTTCAGACATTGGTTTAATTAAACCAGTAAAAATAATAAAACAATTTTATATTGTTACTTTTAAAACAGTGTAGACTAGAAATGTGCAAACTAAGTCTTAAGAAAAAATTGTCTAATAGAGACAAAATTCAAGTTTACACAACAAATCTGATTCAGCATGTTACAGAATAAATAAATAAGAATTACTATAACTTGTATTCAATGTTTGGTTGTTGTGAGAGCACATAATTTTATATAAAAGTCATTCTTACTTTAGTTCACAACATTAATTGATTACAAACTTGATTCAGTTGCAAAATTGTATCGCATACCAGAATTTGTACAGTCATTCATATTCAAAAAGGAACACGAATTTTGCTATTAGATAAAATTTTATGAAAGGATAAATTGTATATTTTTAATGATTAATTAATACTTTGTTTTGCTATTCAACTTAAAATAAGTAAAAATATTTTATTTTTAAACTTAAATTTATATAAATTATTTTGACTTGAAACAAAAATTTAAAATACTAAATAAATTAAATGACTCTAAGTTTTAAATTAACTAACTAATATTTATTTATATATTCATATAACTCAAGTTTAATATTGATTATAAAAGATTAAAATAAAAAGCCTTTGTAATTTAGACTTAAAAAGTTTAAATATGATTATAATCAGATATGTCCACATCTCATAGTTCAAAAGAGTTGATTAACGCTTTAACTGCTTAATAAACATACAAAAACAATATATTTGCATAGTCCTAAGGTTGACCTTGTAGGTCTATGCAGATATATTGTTTTTGTATGTTTAACAATTGGTATATAAGCTAACAAACATTTTGATTTCGTATCTTATGGGCATTACTGATTATAATTATTATTTTATCTAAAACAAAAGTTTAAAAATAAAATGTACAAGCGAAACTAATTATAAGTTTGTTTAAATATCAAAATTCGTGTCCCTTTTTGAATATGGTTGACTGTATTTGTGTCACAAATCTAATATCAATTTATCAATTGAATCCAATTTGAGTATTATTTGAAAAATAATTTTTATAAACCTATGGAAAGACCTGTTTGTATCGAACATTTGAATCTATTTCTAAGTGATTCCAATCTAGAAGATGGGGTGACTCAAGTGCTCATAGCGGTGAGACCTGAGTGGCCAGAATTCAATATAAAGCTAAAGGTGTTCACCGATGGCTACTCTAATCGATTGTTTGGCGCATATCTAGACAACAGTCCCAATGATATGATTTTGATTTGAGTTTATGGCGAAAATACTGAGTTATTCATCGACAGTGAACAGGAGATTCGGAATATGCAAACAATGCATAAGTTGGGACTCATTCCTCCGGTTTATTGCACTTTCAATAACGGCTTAAGTTATCGATATTCTCCGGGAGTTGTGTTGAACGAGGATATGATTAGAGATCCGTTCATATCATCACTTATTACTAATACTATCACTGATAAGTAAATCTAAACAAAAAGTAACTACAATTTTATATGTTTTTATTAATTTTAAATTTACATAAATTAAATATAAAAAAATAAAAGTTTATATTTTGCTTGTTCAGATAATTGTAATAATTAATTTTTATTATGTTAATTTGTAAAAAATTTCTAGTTACTTTTTTTTAAACATTACGTTAAATAGTTTTGGCGTTTGAGCAAGTATAAATACAGAATCTGGTTTTAAAATATCTGCTTTTTCACTTTGTTGA
Organism: Belba bartosi; assembly: GCA_034693685.1. Lineage (NCBI taxonomy): Eukaryota > Metazoa > Arthropoda > Arachnida > Sarcoptiformes > Damaeidae > Belba > Belba bartosi. The sequence goes on along the minus strand of JAQFXP010003021.1, from coordinate 6,972 downwards.
TCAAGAACAATTTCATAATCACTTGTTAGTTGCAAAAATCTAACTAAAACAAGAAAGAGACTAGCAATTGCAAAATCTCTACCAGGACAAATTCTTAAACCAGTACCAAATGGAATATAAGCATGATCCTTAATATTTATTCTTGTGTCATTATTATCTAAAAATCTATTTGGGTTAAATTGTTCCGGTTCATTCCAATACGTTTTATTCATTAGTATTGAGTACTGGTCTACAACCACACGAGTGCCGGCACAAATTTTAAACTCACCTTAAAAACAATCTAGGTTAATTATTTTTAAATAGTAAACAATTATTTTGAATTATTACTAATTTTGCTGTCTTTTAGTGTTTTATGAAATAAGCCAATCGGCGATGGATTTCGAAATCTTAATATTTCTGATATAAATGCCATTACATTATGAAGTCTATTCATGTCTTCATATTTTGGTAATTTATTTCCAATTTCTGTTTGAATCTCAATTTTTAACTTATTCTGATATTCCGGATAATAGGCCAAATACATAATAATCCACTGAAACGTAATCTGGGTTTTGTCAATTCCAGCTAGTAAAAATTTAATAAGCTGGTTTGAAAATTTAGGTTAAAATTGACACGGTTAAAATTTAGGTTAATTTATCTCCCTAATTGATCTGCGAAAAGGAATCTCTTCTACTATTTGCCAAGGACAAATTTTTGGCCAAAATTAGAAAATTTGTTCTAATTTTGCGCTAAAACCTAAAACCGATTTAAATTTTGTTAAATTGCATTATAAGTATATAGATTTTTTGAGTATTAAAAAAATACCCCCTATACCCCCTTAGATTATTATACTAATTATTTCCAAAAACCACTCCCTTATTTGCCTTGGCAATCTGAAATCCTGTTTTTATTAAATTTAGTTATTTATGTTGTAAATAAACTTAATTTTACCTAAAAATAAATCCATCAGACTAATTGTGATATTACTGGTTTTAAAATCATAAAACGTTTCTTGATTTTTGCTGTTTGCATCTTTATCTTGGATCAGAAAATCGCAAAAATCTTTTCTATTTCGTTTGTCGAAAATACGTTCATGCTCCTCAATAATTTTTTTAGTCCATATAAATTTTTCTCTTAAAACTCTTCGATATTTGATTAATGGATCGGTTATTAAATAGCGTATAATTGGCATAAATTCCCAAAAAAATATTTTGTTTCCGATGTCTGTCTGATAATCCGAGTTTAGATATTTATATTTTTTGTGTTTTTTGTCTTCAATATTTAATCTAGTTAATTGTATTATTTATTTGTTTACCAAAAGTTTTTTTTAAATAAATTAAACTAGCTTACTTTTGACTAAAAAAAATTGTTCCAAATATATTTGCAAACATATTATAAATATGTTCTGGCGCAAGTAAATTTTTATTAATTTCGGTTTTAATTATTAAATAGACTGTTTCTTCAACCGATTCACTAGCAATTTGAGCCAGATGATTAATTTTTGCAAATTTTCTATTTAAAAAATCATTTTATAAAAATACAGCATGATAATAGTAGTACTAATAACTATTAATACTTATTAGATATAATATAAACTAATTTATTAAATATTAAAAAAATAAAATAAAACAATCCAAGTAAATAAATTACTAAACTTTAGTGCTAAATGTGATACATTCCTTAAATTTGTCCAGGTGCGACCATAATCAGTGAAAACAATATCTTTGATATAATTATTCGAAAACATTTCGCCTAATTGAGCAAGCATAATTTATTTGTTATTTGTTTTGTCAATTTAATTTACGCACATACCAAAATCTGAGCCAGGTCTACCTGAAAACTCGCTTTTATTAAACGCATTTTTAGCAAGCCCTAAGTCACTGATAAATACAAATGGAGTAGGGCCAAACCAAATTGTAATTATTGGGCCATAAACTTGGTAAAATTTTAACAATTCTAAATTCCAATGCTGTTTACTATTTCTAAATGCTAATTTAAAAATTTAAACTTGATTCGATTAATTAATCAATAACTTTATATTTTTTATATAACTTACAAAAAATATTTCCAAATAAGGGCAATGGTATCGGGCCGGGCGGATATTTGAAAACAGACATGTAAAATTTTATCAAATAATATGTAATAAATCCAATTATTAATGCGATATAATTTTGCAAAACAAAAATTTCCGAATATTTGATTTGAAAATACATTATTTATACGAAAAAATTGTTCAATTTATTCATTAACACATGCAGTCACTTAATTGAAATATTTGCCTAGTTTATTTTAATACTTTTTTAGCAATACATGTTTGGTTTTGTAATATTATCTGATTTGATGCCAATCTGGCATTTATTTACTTCAATTACCGAATTACGCCGCTTACAATTGCGCGCAATTATAAGTGAGTTTCTGATCAGGGTGCAATTATATCTAGGTACAATTGCACTACATTTTGGACTAAATTTTTATCAAAATTGTAATTTAGTTTAGGCATTTGTAATATTTTAAGAAAGTTATTATTCATATTCATTAACTCATATTAAAGGTTGAAAAGATTTAATTTTTCTAATTGTTAATTGACAATTACATTATTTGCAATAACACGCTTTCCTGCTTGTAGAACAATGCTAATAACTTTTTTATATATGTAATAAACAGGAAAAAACTAATCAATACTTTTAAACTTTTAATATGTTTAAGTCGTTTTTCATATCTATTTTGTAAAACTACGATTATAAATTCAAAGATATTAAATTTATTATGTAAAATTTTAATTTAAAAAAAAATATTTAATGTTAATAATTAATTGTATATAATCTATATTTAAAATAATAATTTTTTAAAAACTAAATAAGCAAAAAATATTCATTTTCTATTTTATAAAACATGTCTAGTTTTAAAATTTATTATTTCAAATATAAATTATATAAAATTATTTATTAACATAATAAATTTACTTTAAATAGTAAAATATAAATTTTTAGTTATAAGTTTTAAGGGCTTGTTTACAAATGATTTATTTGAATCATTTAATCAATTATATATTATTTTTTAATTGATGTATACTTGTGTGCAATTGTATGTGAGTTTCTGATCAGGGGTGCAATAGTATCTAGATACAATTGCACTGATTTTGATTGACATAAATTGTCTCAAATTCACTTATAATTGCGCGCAATTGTAAGCGGCGTAATTCGGTAATTTAATTTTATTCATATATTAAAAAGTTGTGTTAATTACAGTAAACATTACATAAATAAAAAATATTATTCACTAAAACTGTCTATTCATTCAACAATTCAATTTAGACTCTCGTTTGTATCGGTAATACATTTGATATTAGTTTCAAATTAACTTAATTACAGATATTTTGTACTTTAAATAGAATTGATTTCTGAACAACATTCCAATAACTGGTCGATTTGTCGTGTAATCCCTGTCCTGGCCCGACATCAAACAGGCCTATGATGTTAGCACTTGTATGTCTCGAAGACTTGCCACTCAAACAGCTATTAATAGAAAATTAATTAATAATTCATATAATTAGTTAAATATATCGATTACTAACTATTAATTATTCCGATTGTTCAGATGTTATTAATTTTAGCTTGCTCTTAGTTCAACGCTATTTACAATTTGAAATAGAATTTAAATTATTTATTACAATTAGTTAGTATTTGAACCAATCAAGTGATTAACCAATTATTGCGGAAATGTTTTTAATACAATTAAATAGTTATAACATTATTCGTAAAATTCATTTCAATCGTTACTATTTGAGCCATTCGTTAGCAAATATATAGTTAACTAAACATTTATTATTGGATTTATTTGTAACTGTTTTCTGAGATAATAAGTTAGAAAAAGAGTTAATACTTTTAAAAATGAGTAAAAATACAAAAACTATAAAACAATTGGCATTTAAAAGCTACAAAAATTATATCACCTTTTCCTCTGACATACAAATTGAGTTAAGAAAAATTTATGCAATTGTACCTTGCTATAATTGCACCATGATCACAAGCTTATATATAATTGCAACAAAATTCGAATTTAATTTAAAAATTATATTTTGATTCAAAATAATAGATTAAACTAATAATTAATTTTAAATTTAGTTAAAATCATTAAATAAGTTACTAATTGCTAAGGAGTTGCAAAAGTAGTAAAATATGTCGTTTTCCATGTAGTTGAAAAAGTAGTACTTCGGGAACACAAATGAAAAAATAATAATACAAAAAATATTTAAAATATTAGAATTAAAATCGAAAATATTAAAGTTGAAAATATTAAACTTCTGCAACTCCTTACTAATTACACAACTAAACATGCAACAATTATATTTCTGAGTTTAAATTTTATAAAAAAAATATATTAAACTGGGTAATTTTATACTTAAATTGATATCAAATTAATAAATTAAATAATGTTTCAAACCAAAATAACTTAAAAACAAACTTGATTAATTTTACACTAAAGTTAATCAATAATGGCAAGCTTAAATTAAGCCTAGAATGTAATGCAATTGTATGTCAAAGAATACGGTAAATAAAAACTAAATTTTCACTAAAGCTCGTGAAAGAGATCCATAAAAAATACTAAAAAAAACTAAATTAAAGTAAAATTTGACTAAAACTCCAAAAACTCTTTAAACCGTAAATAATCGCAAATAAAACCGGGTATTAATGACTTGAGATTCTTGGCAAAACACTGTAGATTCCTGGCCTCCCGGCGCCGAAAATAGATGCGAACCAAATGCTTGAGATTCAGTGGTTTTTCGCAACGATTTTCGATCAAAAAATTGACTAAATTTGGGAATAAATAGCGATTTTCATCGAAAAAATCCTCATTAATAACCGAAACACTATTTGGATTATTATCGGCAAAACATTTGCCGAAATCGAACCCAAAGTAAAGCAAAAGTCTGAGAGAATTGTGGTCTAAGTGTTCCAACTGTTCCGGTTTGAAACGGGACTGAAAATCGGCGAAATTGCCCGAAATTAACAACATTTTCACAAATTTCGAACCACTCTCGGGCTGGACATCAATCGCACTATTAATGCGTTTAAGTCTGGGAACCGCCCGTCCGGACCAATAGTCGGGTAACTCCCGAAACACCAATTGACCGAACGCCGGCTTTTTGCACAAAAACCACAAATACTTGTAATGCCAGTCCCGGTGCGGGTCGACCGACAACAGACTAATCGCGATATTGTGTACAAAAAGTTTGATAAATTCGATGTATTTCGTAGTCAACCGAAAATCGCAGCCATAGGTCAGCAACAGATCCGTCAGTTCCTTAGCTTCGGCTAAAGTGCCCGAAAAGTCATTCAATGTTTGGATGAATTTCAGCAATAGATTGATCCGAATCCGAAAGACCAGGTTATGTGAATCGCCGACAAAGTTGTGTAAGACTTGGGTCGGCTTTAGTGAACTGCCCGTAAACTTCTGCAGTGAACTGATCGCCAGTTTCGGCCGTTTGTCGAAGATCTCGACGAAGAGGTCTTCGGTTAAGTCGAGATTCGTTTCGTTGAATATCAGTAACAAGTCTTGGATTTCCATTACTTTTAATCGATATCTTGTTTTCGGTTTTGTTTTATGTTTTTAATTCATTATTAGTTTTTGATTCAATCATTAGTTTACTATTAATTCAAATTTTTTTATCAATATTTTGATTCAATCATTGAATACTAAAAATGTAAACAAAACTAGATTTAACTCTTTGTCCAATAATTACGTCTTTTTTTAGAAACAAAATTATTTAATAGTCAATAACGTAAATATGTTACAATTAAATTATTATTTTTTTTAATATTAGTTAATTAATTGTTTCAAGTTAAAAAAAATTTAGAATTAATTTTTGTTTAGCTTGTTTAAATATATTTTACTTTACAAACATTAAGATAAATGACTAGGCAATTCACTAAATAGTATAAACTTTGTAAAAACTCTTGCTAAATTAACTAAACTTGTAATTTATAAAAACAATTAATTTGATTTTTAAACAGGTTGATTTGTTTATTAATATTGTACATTTTATAATCAAATTTTAAAGCATTTTAAGCAACAATATTCTAGCACTAATTATTACTAAAAAATGCACTAAATATTTAATTTTACTATTAATTACGGTACTATTTTTTTTAATAAAGATAAAATTTCAATAAAATGTTTACAAATATATAATTTTCTATAAATAAGATTTCTTAACTAGGTATATTTTCTCGAAAATATTTCATGCTTATCTCAGTTGATTATCCTTGATTAACTAAACAGCAAAAGCAGCAAGCAACAAATATTAAAACGAAAAGTAATACAAAACTATACTAAAAATAATCAAGATTTATAAACAATCCGATATAGCGAACAATTTGTGAAAAATTTTCAAGTTAAATAAACTTTCACCTTGATCTTTATTTAAAATTATAATTGCCCGAAGTCGGGAGTGTCGGACGCTATGAGTGAAAAAAATATATTATTCCGATTTCGATCTCTAGTTATGTGCGAACAATGAGAACCAATCAAATCGATTGTTATATAAAAGCAGACGATATTTGAGTGAAAAGAGTTTCGACAAAAGCGTTGATTCGTTTGCTATTCGTTTCACAAATCAATTGATTAAAAAAAAACACAAAATTTACAATAAAATCAATAATTGAATCAAAAGAATGGATTCGAACAATGGATCCGAACCGAGAGAAAGAGTAATTATCATCGATTTGGACGCCCAGTCGGACGGAGAGGGCCGGCAGTCGAGGCGGTGCGGGTCTGACGCCGGCGACGGTTCGGCCGAAGACGACATGGATTTGGGTTTGGATTCGACCGAAATCGAGTGCTTCGACGACAGCTTCTTAGAGTGGATTAGTGATGAAAGCCATCAATCGATCGATCCATTGGATCCAATCAATGGTTTGTTTGATTTTTTTCGGGTTTTTAAGTCTAAGACTAAAATGTTTTGAATTTAAAATTTATTTTAAGTTTGAATTT
>JAQFXP010003020.1:0-13515 GCA_034693685.1 Belba bartosi | reverse complement strand
GTCGTTTTGTTTAAATTCACATCAATTGTTGGTTTTGTGTATTTATACGGTTTGATGAAATACATGACAATTAATGCGATTGGAACTAGATTAAATTTGTTAATAATTAATTAATTATAAATGCAACATAATAATTTTAATATTTTAAATTATTAATTTACTTATTAGTATATTTTTTATATTTTATTTAAAAATGTACTTGATTGTTTAAAAATATATCATATAATTAATTGATAATAAATAATAATATAAAATTAAACTTATAAATATATATTTTTAAATGATTTCTTACTACATAACAGAGTAATGCCAATTGCCAAGGTTGGAACTAACAACAAATCACGTCTGTATTCAATATTATCGTAAAGCAGTTGGCTGTTATTTGCAAATAACCTTGTTTGATTAGCGGTAAGTGCACCAATTACATGTGTTCTTTGTGACGCGGATGAAACAACCTGGCCAACTCCAAAGAAAAATTTGAAAACTGCCAACATCGGTAAATTAGTGTCGCGCCAAAGTTCACATATCCAAACTATGCTTGCACAATCAAATGCCATCGAACCCAAACCGACAAAAAACGCACACAAATAAAGAGCCCAAATATACTCTGAAAGGGGAACGACAGCGACGGACACAACAAATCCACTAAACAGTATCGCCGATACAAGTTGTCGGTTTACGTATATGTAGAGAAATCCAACTTGTTTTAACATGGCAATATAAAATATTATTTAAAATGTTAACGATAGATTAATTTTTTAAAATTCTACTAAATTAAATTCAAATACTTTATTACAGTTTGTAATATAGAACAAATAATTTATTTCCAGTTCTTTCAACTGGGTCGGGTAGAGAAATTGAAAGATAAAACTGGACTTTAACTGTAACATCAAAAATAAACTGCAATGCCACAATTCAAATATATTTTGTGTCTATAGTTTACAATTGGTTTTTATTTGTAATCAATGATTTAACTGCAAAACATTAAAATTTAAACTATTAACAATATGTTAAACATTGAACTATTATATTTAAAATTTAATTAAATAATTAAAACATATGATTATTTGTTTTATTTATTACTTTAGTTATAAGCAGAAACGAGTTAAAGATAAGAAATCAAAATGTTTGTTGACTTTTATACAGTATCATTTGCTAAGCATACAAAAACAATATATCTGCACTGGCCACTGGTGGTTACCAATGATCATTGCAGATATATTGTCTTTGTATGCTTAGCAAATGGTATAAAATGTTAATTAACTCTTTTGAACTATGAGATTGAATTATCTCTGGTTATAAGTGTGTTATTTATATAAAAGAAAAATAAATTTAAGAAATTAAAATCAAATTAAAAAAGTGACACCAGTTCAAAATTAGAAAAACTGACGATTATTTTTTGAGAATATAAATTGCATAATTTGGGTTTTGTACCCGACTTTTGTTAAATATTAACTATATAGTACATTAAACTAGCAAGAGTATAACTAATACTATATAAGTATTGTACAAAGTTTTATAAACTATAAAATTACCTAAACTTCCAAAAATATTTCCAATTGTTTGTACTGTTTTGCATAGTGAAATTAATTCAATAGTTGTTTGCAACATAACTTTGAGATCGGACATCATTGGACCAAATAATGTTTGAGATATTCCCTTGATAAATTCATTTAAAAAATTAATAATTAAACTCTCACAGGATTAAAATAAATTATTAAACACATATTATTTCAATTTTAGCTTCAGTATTTATATAATCTAGATAAACTGTTACATTTAATAAACTGTATCGTTTATCTTTATCTAATTACAATTTTTTGCATTTAAGCTAAATTTTGGCATTAAAATTAATTAATTAATTAAAATTTTTTATACATAACCGAGCATGCCCAAGCATAATATGACCGTATATATCCATCTGTGCCAAGTATAACGATGTTGTTTTAATATTTCAATAAACATAATATAATTTATAAATATATATGCCAAAATAAATATTTAATCCAACAATGTATACTTTATTGCTATTTATTGCTAATATTAAAAATTCTTTTCTTATATAGCTCAAAAATATAATATTAATGCTTGATCATTATAATTTCATCATGATTCATTGTGTAATAATGTAATGTTATACATTTTTATAATAATTTTAAAATAAATTACTGCAATTATTAGTTTTAATTTTAGAGGTTTATAAATTAGATCAAACTCAGTGACCACAATTAGCTTAATAATATATAAAATAAAATTACATTTATTAACCTTGCACAATTTTATAAGATTATAACATTTTAATACACCCATAAAAATAAAAATAAATTTAACGTTTTATAGTAAGACTTTTAGCATTCTTATGGTAATTACAATTACAATTCAAAAAAGTAAAATAAATGACAAATGTACATTTTTAAAAATAAATCGTTATTATTATCAATTACAATGAATCGGTTAAAATATTTTATTCAATTATTTAATACCTAGCATGTTTCAGTTAAAGGTAAATTTAGATTTTTTATGTTGCATAAAATTTTGACCTTGGAGCTATATTTATATTAGCGTCAAGAATATTAACGTTAATATCAAAAATAGTGTAAAAACATTAAAGTCAAAAATATAAATAACAATTAAATAATTAAAATATATTTTAATAAAAATATTTTAAACCATTACTATTAAATTGTTAATAATAATAAAAAAATATATTTTTGGATAAATATATAATAGTACAATATAAACTTAATATATATAATTAATTAATCATTTTGAGATAACTTTACTCACTAGGGAAAATTAATCAGCATAAAACTAATTTTTAAATTTTTTTGTTTTAATCTATAGAATACTTTTTATAAATTACATAACCTGTTCTTGCATCGGCAAATAAGCTAGTTAAATCCTTTAAATAATTAATTTAATAAACCCGTTTATCAAGATTTTATTGTAAATTTATTTAGCAGTTAAATTGTTTTATCAATGATTGTTTATGCAAAATAAAATTTCTATCTTTTTAAACTTGATTAATACGATAGTAAAAACAAATTATTTATTAATTAAAGTTTTATATTTATTTGCCATTTTAAAATAATATTTGTTAATGTCACTTTTGTTTAATATTTATATATAAACTTTTAAAGTTGGGGACATTTCATAGTTTAAAAAAGTTAATAAACATTTTATGCCTAACAAGCGCAAATTAATAAAGTTTTAAACATTATTTATAGTTTTAAAGCCAGAAATCAAGAATGTCGGCCGATCCAGGGGGGGATCAGGAGAGGGATTTTTCTCAAAATTTTGGCCAAAAACCTAAGGGGGGATCAGAAAGGGGATTTTTCCAAAAACGCTCAAAAAACCTATATATTTATGATAAAATTTCGCCTAATTTAACTGGATTTAAACTGAATTTAAACTAAATTTAGCTAAATTAACTGGATTTAAACCGGATTTAACACCAATTTAGGGAAAATTTCCTAATTTTGGGTAAAAATCCCAAAAAATTTGCGGGCCGCCTTTGGCGGCCGGCAAAACCTCAAGGGGGGGGTACCTTTTCTCGGACCAAATGCTAGGGGGGGATAAATGACAATTTTTAAAATCAGGGGGGGATTTTTGGCTGATCCCCCCCTTCACAATCCCTGAAATTAACCAATTTTAACCCAATTTATGCTTATTTAGGAAATTCTATACTATTTCCAAAGTAACCCAAACTTTAGATAATTTTAAAAACTATTGAAAATTGTATTACCGTAATACCCCACATATAGCGGCATGCCGGTATAAGCGAGGAAAAATAAAGTTTTTAACACATGACTTTAACTTTAATTTTAAAATCAAATTGCATCATAAGTAAAATGCAATATATTTTAAAATTAAAAAATAATGATAAAAATATGTTTAATGTTAAATTTCAATGTTTAAAACAGGCAATGTGAAGGAGGGGATCAGCCAAAAAACCCCCCCTGATTTTGAAAATTGGCATTTATCCCCCCCTAGCATTTGGTCCGAGAAAAGGTATCCCCCCTCGAGGTTTTGCAGACCGCCGAAGGCGGCCGGCAAATTTTTTGGGTTTTTTGCACAAAATTAGGAAATTTTCCCTAAATTGGTGCTAAATCCGGTTTAAATCCAGTTAAATTGGGAAAAATTTCATCATAAATATATGGGTTTTTTGAGCGTTTTTGGAAAAATCCCCTTCTGATCCCACCCTAGGATTTTGGCCAAAATTTTGAGAAAAATTCCTCCCCTAATCCCCTCTGGATCGGCCGACCTTCTCGATCCCTGCTTATAACTTTAATTTTATGTCTTTTCTTTCAATATATAACTAATTTTTTTGTTAAATTATTTAAAAACTTTAATAAAAAGTGTTGACAGAAATTGATTTAAACATCATATTTCAAACTACATATACAATCGATTTAATAGAAATCAATTTTATGCAAAAATGTGTCATAAGTTAAAACACTTAAATTAAAAATTAAATTAGTTTTTAGATAAATATTTATTTCAAACAAATATTTAATTGAAAAACAAACCGAATTTAAAGTTTGTAACCAATGTATCAATGGTTACGCCAGGGACTCGACAGGTATTAAAGATGCGTTTGAACTGATGCATAGACCAGGGCTGGCCCTTATTGATGATTGGCTTCAGCTGTTCTCTGGGTTTAGATTCGATGCAAAATTAATTTAGTTTTAATCAATTGTTTAACTAAAAGAGGTCTAACTTTCTGAGCAATTGCCAGAACTGGGCCTGAAAGCTCAGATTCAGTGCTAGTCTCTCGAGTCTAGTGCCCGGATTTATTGGCCAGAACTCAAAGTTCGGTTGAGAGCCAGTCATGTTTGAGTATGGGATCAATGGCAGCCGATTGGACAGATAAGCAATCGCTTCCCACCACTCCTCCAGCTATTGGTTTAGAAATTAGTTTTTAATTAGAATTGAATTGAAATAAAACACATAAAACACTAATTTAACCCAATTTTTCTGGTCTTCGGCTCGTTTTGTAAGCATTTTTTGCAATTTATTTCCGATTCCATTCTCGAAATTTCTGACTATAGTCTCAGTTGTCTTGTATTCCTCGTCAGTCACAACCGGTCTTACAGTTTCCAAATACGTATCTAAAGTGGACCTGAGGTCAGGCACGGGAAGGCTCGGTAGGTTCTCCTCGTTTTCAAAAGTCTTGGTTGTGGTCGAGCGGAACAAAGCGTCTCTTCCGACCACTTTCGAGGTTAGACTCTCCGGCAGATACTGAAGAATACCTGAGAGAAAGTTCATTGCAATTAGTCACCAATGCTAACGGCTTTTGGTTTTTGAATATTTATTGCGATTTCATTGTTAAGTTTGCAATGATTTGAGCAAACATTTAGTTATTTAGTGAAAAATTTAAATCAAATAATATTTTAATAGCTGTTTGAAGGATAGAAATGCAGTATTGCTTGCATTCACTACAGTTTCCAATGAAGTATTGATTCGTTTTCTTCTTCAATGACTCTCTATATTAGCTAAAACTCTGCTATCGTTTGAATCAAATTCAAACTTATTTATCGATTTTCCTCAAACTCTTTTAAATGCAGTTCTTGTATTTAATTTCGTTTTTTAATTGAAAACAACTAGCAAAAATAATTAATTGACTGGAAAGTTTTTTTTTGTGTTATTGTATCTCTGTTGTGTAATAATATTTTCTTAGAAAATATTTATAAAAAAGTACCCGTATTAAAAATCTATTAATAACTTATTAAATAAATTATTGAAAAACTTGTGGCAAATGTAATTTTTTCAGAATTAGTGCAACGTTCCAATTAAATTAATTTTGAATGTTTAAAAAATTATCTCTTTATGTGTTTTTTGAAATTTATTATTTTGAACGCACTTGAACTTATTTGGAAAACCAGTGCAGATATATTTTAGATTTTAAAAAAGAAAATATCATAGAGTTTGACTTGTTTTGTTAATTAACTTAAATCTCACCCACTTAACTTTTCGAATATTTTAGATAACAAAATTATTTTTTCTAACAAATAATTATTAGTTTTTGATTTTACAATATGTTATTGTTGATTTCATAAAATGAAATTAAGCAATTTTTAAAAATTAGAATAAAAATTACTTCACACATAATTATGTTAAACTGTCTAATGCATGTTAATTTTTTATATGTCCTTCGACTGCATTATACTATCTAGCGGGGTGTACACAAGGGGAAATTAATTTACGTCAATTGAATTATTATTTATTTTGACAATTTTATTCCTATTTCTATAATTTATTTCATTTCTGACGTATCATAAGTTTACTTTTATAATTTAAAGATTATATATTTGTTTTTAAATAGGTTTTTTCACCCAAAAAACGTGGTTTAATTAAGTAATAACAAAATTGCATTAGCATTTAATAAAGTTTTAATGCTATGGTTTTTAAAATATAAATGTTAATAACATTTAAATGAAATTATTTTATAAAAATTAAATATTATATTTTAAATAAGTTTTGTTGTGTTGTTTAAAATGTTATTTAGTTTATTCATCGAACTAAAAATTGTTATTTTAAAACTTTATTATAAAATAATTTCTGACATTTTATATTTACTAATTAATAAATTTTAATTATTTTATTGGACAGGATCTCTAGATTCTTAATATAAAAAAGGATATTTTCTTATTGTTTAAAAAATAAATTTTTTTTGATTGCTTCTCAAAATATTTCCTTTAAATATTAAACTTATAATAATAATTTGTTAATAATAGGCATTCAGATCAATTTAACCTTCACTACATCATACAATCAAATAATACATTTTCTAATTATAATGAGCAACACATGTAGTAAATGTAAAATCCAAACCATTTTTCTTACAAATTATATGCTATACAAGAGATTGAAAATTAATAAACGATTAAAATAAACTATTTTAAAATCCGTCGTATATTTTAGAATTACGATTAAATTTAAATATCGATTAAAAATCTATTTATTTACTTATAAAATCATATTTATAAATAAAATTGTTAAAATACAACCATTTTACAATTTTTCAAAATTAAGTATAAAATTTATAATAATTAAAAAAAAATAGAACTCAATATTTGTGCAAGACAATTTGAGATAACTTTGGGTCTATCAGTATCCTTGCTACTAGTCTTATCTGAAATGTCTGGAGTGTTGAGTGGTTTTGAAATAGAGAACTACTTTCTATAGAATTCATATGCCGTCTAATATAAACAAGTTTAAAATAATATACAAATGGACTCCCTGAACACAAACAAAATCAAATACGTATATACTGGAGCTCTATATTACTGCTTCATTGCCTGCGTAAGTCTTATATAATCAAATGCAATATCTTTATCAATCACTGCATCATTTGTTTTAATTGTTTGATTAAAATATTAATCTCCTATTATATGATTAAATAGGGTTTGTGTTTCAGTATTTTCAATCCAACTTTAAATGATTTAAAAGACATATTTGACACAACCCTCGAGAAGGCATCACTAGTTTTCCCAATAAGATCAGCCGGTTATGTAATTGGGTCGCTGTCATGTGAGTGCGGGTCAATTATACAATTAAAACAACTTTTACTCTATAGTAATCATTCTTTAGTTACTTTCCATTTAATTTGCGGCTCAATTTATAATTGCATTCAATTTAAACGATAATTTTTTTTATGGCATTCACACAGTTTTTGCTTTTTTTTTGTTAAATTTTTAAAAATTTCTTTGATTAATAAATTTTCATTAATAGCACAAGATTTTCAAGAAGGAGATAAAATCAGTTTTAAGTTAACAAATACTTGAAATATCAGCTAAAATAATTGCTTAGTTTATTAAAAATTTTATGGTTTGTTTAATCTCTTTCTTATTTTTATTTAAATTTGGTATGCTTGACACATTATTTTCAATGCATCTCTTTGCTCATATAGTATTTGATTGTAAACAATATTTATGAAAAGTTCTAACTTTATTCCCAACTCCTTCCAGGATATACTTTGCAGTCTATTTAATAAACTCTATTCAATAGCAATGCAAAAATTATTAGAGATATAAATATTAAATTGATTTATGATTAAACCGGACATTAATTGTAGTATTTTATCCTTGTATTAAAAAAATGCTAATGACCTCAATATTTAGACAAATCGACTAAAATGTCTACTTTTGAAATATAGACTTTGTTTATACAATAGATTTGTATAATATAAGTGTATTTTGTACTTTAATTTGATTAATTGATTACATTTAATCGTGATTAATTCTCAATAGAAACAATTGATTTTGTTTTCTATTATTATTAAAACTATAACTTTTTTAAAATAAATTGTTTAAAAGTTTTGTTTTTAATTAATATACTGTCACATTATTAATGTATTAAACTAGCGGGAAGATTTTAAATTGATTGCACAAGTTTATAAAATTATAAATTCTAACCTGAAATCAGTCGTTGTTTCCAATTCGGGTTATTATTGTTTTTGTTTTTGTTATCCATTTGGCTTTTAAAATAGTTTTTAACAATGTTAAATTTTCAGAAAATTAAAATAATTAATTCAAAGATCACTTGACAACTGAATCTATGACTGAAAATGGCTTTAAAACAAAACTTCAGAACAGATTGAGAGTCCAAAACACGAACTCAAGTCTGTGTTGTGTTTATGTTATTTGAGTGAAAAAGTAAGTGTTTTCTGATTCCGATTTATTCACAATTCAATGAAAATAGAAAAAACAAGAATTCAGTTGAAAATGGAAAAGCAGTCAAACCAGTTGTGGAATATATGTGGGACAGGAGAGCACCCGAACACTAGCACATTAGGAATTTTGACGATTGCAGCACTATTTATAGCCTCGGATTCTCTATCAATTAAAAACCCAATTCCCTCTTTAAATCCTGGACTAAATGATAAAAATTTCACTAAATATCTAATTTAATATTTTTGAAAAAATCAATAAAAACCCAAAGATAAATAGAAATGTCAAAATAATAACTTCAGTTAACTTCAAATCTGTTAAACTTTTATACTATAAATAGACGAAACGTGACGTATATTTCTCAGCTATTAGTTGTATAACTGTTGCACTATAGAGATGCGGAAAGGGTTCGATTCGTTCAAATCCCCCTGGCCTAAATTATTTTTTAATTTTTTCCTTTGAGGCAAAAAATAAGCTCTCGCTTAAATTTTTAGTTGGAAAAAAATCAATTTTTTTAAAATTCAATTTTAGTTTAATTTAATCTGGCTAATTCAACGAAATTAAATATTAATCTAAATTAAATCTGGTTAAAATAACTAAAAAAACAAAAAATAACCACCATTATATTTCTGTAACATTTTCTGGGTAAAAAAACAAAAATTGTTGTCACATTTGAACAATGCTCGTTCCCGAGTTTACCCCCGCACCCCGTCTTCCGCACCCCTTGTAGTACAGAATAAAGGGTTTGAAGTAAAGTCTCGTTAATATAGAAATTCTTATTTCGCAAACATATGTAATAAACTCAACTTTTGAGAATAAATAAATGTTTTGAAGAAAAGTTGTAAATAATAAACTGATAAAATTATCATTATAACCCGAACGCTCAAAGTATTATGTTTGAAAGTTCATAGACTTCAAATATATCAGAATTGTTTTGTAATATAATCTGCAGTTTGTATAGCGGTATTAAAATCGATATTTACTCGAAATGACAATTATTGCATTGTTTGGGATAAAAACTTTTTTTACTGTTTATGCAATTACTGTACATTTACTCTACAGTTGTATATTGTATTGAAAGAGAATAAATAGAAAACATAAATTGTATTTAAAAGTGGCTCCAAATGACTTAACCTCAAAAGACCCGTATTTTCTTTAATTAGAAACAACTGAAGTCTAAATTTAAAACCAAAAATGCACTTCAGGTGCATAGACTAGTGTACAAACTCTCTAAAGCCTCAATCAAACAGACTAACTAAAATTAAACTGAAAAGTGGCTAAATTTAGAGTTTCGTATATTTTATAACAATCACTTATAACTTAATGTTATAATATTATCATTACATTAATTAAAATATACTCAAAATATTTTATTGTAAAAACTTACGTTAAACACAAAAAATAACATGCAAAAATAAAAACAAATGTGTAACTATCAAAAATAACTTATGAATAAGTTATGAATCAAATATTCGTTAATATTGTTTCCTAAATAATTTTTTGAAATATTTGATTAACTAATTTGTGTAATAAGATCGCAATTTTAAGATAATTTTTAAATAGCAATAAACTAAATGCTCTTATTTTTAAATAGCTTAGACTTCGACTCAATCTATATTTGTACTGTAATTCGACCACAACTTTGTTTCAATTAAAACTATAATTAACTCAAAACAAACAAATAAATTCAATTTTAAAAACTTATTCTGTCTGTCCCTCTATTCCCGTTACAGTTGGTGTGATTACCACAATATTCAACCGACAATTGGTTTTAATAATAATATTATTCCTGAAGTCGTGTACAATAGTGTCAGTCCCACACTATCGTAATGTCTACCAGTTCTACGCAAATGGAGTCTTCAATGGTTTCTTCACTGCAGGCATCGATACGACAGTCAATACGTGGGTCAATGAGTTGTGGCCCAAAGGGGGCCCATATATGCAGGCCTTGCACTTCTTCTTCGGCATTGGCACTATATTAGGGCCAATACTTTCCGAACCCTTCCTATCTGTGCCCAAAAATGAGACTCAATTCAAAAATTCAATTAATTTGAATAATTTAAATCAATTTAATTCTTCGAATTTATTATTATTGGCGAACTCTTCCGACACTCCAATCAAAAGCGAACTCTATATTCCGTATTCAATATCAGCGACAACTGCAGTCATATCTGCGATAATATTCTTAATTCTATTTATTTGTATTCGATATCAAACGCCTCAACAGAAACGAAATCAAAGCGAAGAAGACTCGGAAGATAGAGAACAACTGGTGTCTGAAACTACAGCCAATTCTGGTCTGAGTTTTAAATGCTTTGATTGTCCGACTATTTGTATGATAGCCATTAGTGGACTGTTTTTGATAGTATATGCGGGTCAAGAGACGGCGTATTTCCAGTTTTCGGCCACATTTGCCACACAAACAGCTCTTCATATATCGAAAACAACGGCAGCTTTTATGGCATCAGCGCTGGCCCTCTCGTTCACAATAACCCGAGCGATCAGTATTCTGATTGCAATCAAAATGAGTCCTCAGTTTATGATATATACCGACTGTTTGATTATATTTAGTGCGAATATAATAATTCTACTCTACGCCAACACTAATGTGAACTACCTATGGGTCGGGAATGTGTTGATGGGAATCGGGTTCGCCTCTATATTTCCAAGTTTTTATCCTTTTATAGAACAAAATTTGAAGATTACAAATATAATCGGATCTATATTTATATTCTCTACCGGATTCTCATCGTGTGTTTGTCCCTTAATTGTTGGCCTATTTGTCGAATCCAAACCATTTATGTTAATCTACTTATGCCTGACATCCACTTTACTCACAATAATTGCATTAATTTTATTGCAAATCACAGTTAGGCTTAGAAACAAATATCAAATCCAAACGAACTCTAATCTAATTGAAAGTACAGTAATTGGAATTCAATAACTGGATATCAAATTAAATTTTAATATTAATAAATAAAATATAACTTAACGTCAATTAAAAACTTTAATTAAATCAAAATGTTGATTTTAGGCATATTTTCTTAAAAATAATTTATTCTTATCATGCTTTATTATTCGAGACAACCTTTAAATAATCAAGCATGATAAGAATAAATTATTTTTAAGAAAATATGCTTAAAATCAATTATATAAACAGCTTGCCAAAACCTAAATAACCTAAATTTCAAATCAAAATGTGTTCAATTGCAGAGTTAAGGCAAATTCGGTCGAGTCATGAAGGGGTAGCTGAAAGTCAAATAACGGATATTATCTCACAATTCAACCAAGTTAGCTCAACTTAAACCCAATTCAGATTAGATTTAGTTGATTTGACTCAAGTATTTTGACTCAACTCTATCAAAAATAATAACATATCTATAAAATTACAAGTTAAATTAAATTTTTTAATTAAGAAAATTTACCGCTATTTGAAATAAATAAAAAAAACTTTTATTTAGCAAAAACAAAATTGGTCAAATATAAATATATATTCTATTAAACAAATTAGACTAAAATTACAAATTAACAAAAAATGACAATAATATCATATAAAGAATTCTTGGTTGTTAAGCACAAATTAATGCTCGATAACAAATCTCTTATTAATAAAGAGTAATTAATAAAACACTGCAAATAATTTCTATCTATTTAAAATGGTTCTAAACATAATAATAAAATTTTAATACCGTATTCACTCACAATTTAGTATATGTAATTAAAGTAGAATTTACTAAATTAATTAACGTAAACTCAAATATCAAAAATAACCTTAAATGGGTTTAACCAATAAATTTTATTTAATAAATCGACAAATTAGTCTGGATTAATATTTTTTTTTATTAGATTCGATGTCTTAATCGGTATATAAATATTAAAATTATATTTATGAAATTATTTTCTGCTTTAACTTTATTTTCATTAAATACTTTAAATATTTTTTAAACTTCTAATTTATACTTTAATGATAAAAAATTTTAAACAAAAATATTTAACAGTTAAATTCAACTACCATAATACCCCACATATAGCGGCATGCCGGTATAAAGCGAGGAAAATTTTTAATATAAAAAATTTGTTAAATTTGTATTTACAAATAATTACAACAATTAAATACAAAGTTAATAGCTGGATTAATTTTTATGCAACTTGAGATTAGTTTTTGTTTAATTTTAAACTAAAATATTAATAGGTTTTCTACCAATTTCTTATTTTTTATTAATTTATTTAATGTTTTTAATATATTTAATATAAAATATTTGATTTCTTAATTAATTTAGCTTATTTTAAACTTTACACACCATTATATTTTAATTTAATTACCAAATTGTCTAATTTCTTAATCTGTTTATAAAGTTCAAGTATATTTTACGAAAGTAATAAAAAGGTTATTTTTGTAAATAATTATTTCATTATCAGATCTCTTTACAAAACTCTTAAAAAGTTTAAAATAAATAAATATTATTTTGACATTGTAAAATCTATCCTTTTATTTTTTCTAATAAAAAAATTTATCTATTAATAATTAAATAAATTATCACTAATTTTATATTTTATTAAACTTATGATTAACACAAATTAAATAAATATTGATGATTGTTAAATATTATCTTAAAGTTGTTGACAAGAATTGAAATTTTATCTACATTTAATAATTGTGCATTCAATATAATAATTTCAACCAGATCAAATATTATATATACAGTAATCGTAAATTTAAAAATTAATTCATTATTATTAAGTATATGTACATAATCGTCAAACTAATAATCAAAGCCGCCCAAACATAAAAATTTATGTTAAAAAATGCAAGCGTTGTTTTTGTCTTGGTCATCTGATTAGC
>JAQFXP010003019.1:0-13517 GCA_034693685.1 Belba bartosi | reverse complement strand
GAGAGAGAGAGAGAGAGCAGGAGAGAGAGAGAGAGAGCAGGAGAGAGAGAGAGAGAGAGAGAGCAGGAGAGAGAGAGAGAGCAGGAGAGAGAGAGAGAGAGAGAGAGAGAGAGAGAGAGAGAGAGAGCATAGATAAGAGAATATAAAAACTAAAATTTCATTCAATCATAAAATGCATTAATGCGTGACTTTTTGTGAATGAGTTTTATTTGTGGCACAAATGTACTGAAAAAACAGATAGAATTGAATCGAAAATTATTTCTTTCTCGACTAAAACGACAAAACAGTTTGTGTTTCGGAATAAATAAATCGGAAAAATGTTTAAAGAAGAAGAAAAAAATATAAAAACATATAAAAACATAAAAATAGAAATTACAATAATTTTCGAGAGCAGAAAAAATTCCACTGAACTAGAAACTAGCAACCTGAAAAATAAAAACAACAGCGAACAAAAAAAAACGCAACTATCCTCATTAGTTGGCAATTAATGCCGGTGCGCATACCGAACAGCTCGCAATAGTGGTTGCGAATTAGGTAGATAAAAAAAAATTTTAAACATACTAGCTTATACATATTTTTTATCGACCACTTAATCATCGCAAATATAAATATCTAAATCATATTTGAGTTGTTGTAAGTATTTTAGCCTTAATTTTCAAAATTCACTTTTTTGTTGTTAACTTCAATTATAGTTAACTTTTATCTATATATCAATTATTTTTATACATTATTTTTTTTGCTCCGATTTTAACGATAACTTGTGTTTTATGTGCTGTAAATCCTATGACTCATTCAGACGTAAATTGCTATAAATTTTTCGAATTATTAAATACACAGAAAAAACGTCGAAAATCGAAATTACGTTTTTATTTCTCTATCGAAACCAATAATACAATTATTATTTTAAGTTATTCTCTTGTATTGAATAATTTAATAGTTGTTTAGAGTTGGCATACAATGTAAACGCAATGCCATTCGCTATTAAAGAAGTATTTTTTTTATATACCGGTATATATATTATATATTTATGTATAGTATATATGAAAATAAAATTTTTATTTAATAAAAACATTCATCACATCCTCACATGAAAAAGCACTCACTCTTACATAATATACGAAAAAAACTTAATATATATTTGTATTGTTTGCATAACTTTATTATTTTATTAAAAATAACTTTTTTTTTGTAACAAAATTTTGTTTTAATGAAAGCGAATAATAATTATAATATAATTATATTACTAATTATATTAGTTATTATTATTATAATTTTTTTATATATAATTTTTTTGTCGATATTTATTTGTTTGACATTTTAGGTCTTCTTTTGTTAAATGAATTTTTTTTTGCAATTAAATGGAATTTTTTTAATTAAATTTTTTTAAAAATTATGTATTTATGCAATAGTTATATGAAATTACATTTTTATGTATTTTCTTATGCATTGAACGCACGTCACAGTCGTCTCCACTCATAGACTTTAATTGAAATAAATTTCAATTCAAACCAATTGTGAAAATCGGTGAAGAATTTTCTGCATGAATAGTATATTTGAAACATTTTCAGTCAATTTAATTAATTCAGACGAAAAAAATGACTAATAATAAAAATTTTATTACATTTACACTAAAATACTGGTAAAAACATAAAAAAAAAGTTTAGACTTTTGTAACGTTTTATTTGAATTCGAAAATCGAAAGGAAATGTTTTGTTAGCATAACAAACAAAGTTAGCTTTTATTATCCTGCACAATTTAAAGGATTGATTTCCTTATAACTTATTCCTTCCAATCCTTTTTTGAATATTTATAATAAAAAATTTTTTTTTAACACAAAATGTGTTGAAAACTAATCACACATTTTAGACACAGGAATACAGGTATTGTCGGTCTGTTGCGGAAAACCGGGAAAATAATCGCCAAAAAAGGGGAATAATTTCCATACATGTCATGCAATCGATTAAATATACAGTATTTGAATTATTGAAACACTTTTTATATATTAATAATAATTAATTCTATTTATAAATTAATATTAAAAAAAACTAAATCAAGTTTTTTAATTCCGATAAATAAATTGATTAATTTTTATAAAAAAATTCGACTAAAGTTCAAACATTTTAAACGAGAGAAAAAAAATTTATTACTTAATTAGACTATAAATAGTATTTTTTAAAAAAGAGACAAAAAGAAAAGTTAAAGATAAAAAAAGAGCAAAAACATAATTGCTTAATTAATTAGCCGAATCTCTGTTCCCAGACAAAAATATCATTTAAATTTTTATTTTAGCATATTAACTTTTTTGGCTTCGGCTCTGTTTAGATAACTAGCTCATTTAAATAACAATCAATTATGAGATAAAAAAAAGAGAACTGATAATTTAGTACAAGATATTGTCTTGTTTGAAACAAAAATCTATTTGAAATTAAATTAGAAAATCGCGATTAAGTTGATTGAAAAAATTAAGATGCTGGATTTACATTTACAAAATTACGCCAAACAAGTTTGTTTTAACTAGATTAACGTAGTAACTGTACTTAAAAATTGCGCTAGTCTATTTTTCGAGAAAAACAAACCAGCACGAACAAACAAGCAAATAGTACAGATAAATGCTTTAAATACTCGCCTAATGCGAGTGCGAGTGTAATAATAAGATTTTGTTTATTTATGTTAAAAAGCTATTTTGGCGAATACATCGAAAATTGAGATAAATATTTAAATCCGGAGCTAACTGTTCGCACCGGCAGAGAGAGAGAGGGGAGAGAGAGAGAGTGAGCGAGAGAGAGAGAGAGAGAAATGTCGAAAAACAGATTGCGGTCAACGTTCGAGACGGCAAAAAAGGAGTGCAATAATGCCATTAAAAATAATTAATTATTTGGAAAAATAAACTATTTCTTCAATACGACGACTCTTATCCCCGATCACTACAAAACCCCCCAAACAAATCGCTCTTTTGCTATACAGTCAAAACATGCGCTAGATCAATTTGTTTGAGGCACGGGTGGGGCCCCCCTTTTTATTTATTTATCAAGAAAGTAAATCTAGAATAGTCTTGATAATTCTTAGATAGCGCATTTTTAATATGACAAGTACTACTAATTTATTAAATTTAATTTCAAATTGATTTAACTATTTAGATTAGATTAAAAATGAAAACTTGATACAAATCAGATTAATCAAATTTGTGTTAAAAATTGTCAGAATATTAAGTTGGTAGATAATTACTAATTTATTATTATTGCTGCGCTTGGTGTCATGGCAGTTTTATAACTTATTTTTGCGAAATCTCCCCCCCCCCCCCGTTGGTTTACCCCACCCCTTGCATATCTCGATTGAAATAGATTTCGAAACTCCAAATCCAACCCTTTTTCTCCTAAAATTAAAACTCGACTTAACTCCAACTCTAACATACATTACATACATAGAAAAGCCTAATGTCTGTAATCCCTTGTCCTCCACATCGAGAGAGAGTCTCCTCTTTTTTTCTGATGTATTTATCGCTAAAAATATCCCAAAAAAAAAGATTATTTATTTGTGTTTTACGAATAGCTTTGAGAAAAATAATTGCTTTTTTTCATCGAAAGAGTTCTTTTTTTTATTCTACTTTTGTTTTGTTTTTTTGTTGAAATATTTTTTGTTATTTTTGAATCTTATTTATTGTTTATTTTCTTATAATTTATTTTTTTTATTGTTTGGTTTTTAAATTAGTTTTTTTTCGCTTAGAAATAATTATCAAAAATTTAATTATTTTTTTTAAGTAATGCCTCTTTTTTAAGGCTTTTAAAAATTTTTTTTAGCACTTTTGCACTAAAATAAAATAAATTTTTGATATTTTGGTAAAAATTTATTGATATTTGTTATTCATTTTTTGCTCTCTCTATGTCTTTGCCCTTAAGTTTAGATTAAATTTTTGCTATAATTTGAGTGCATTTCGCAAAAAAAAACTTGAATTTGATTAAAGTTTTAATTTTTTTCCGATTTTTAATGAGTTTTCCGAAAACACATTTCATTACATTTTTGTGTTAATCTATTTTTTCGATCAATTTGTTGCGAATTAATCCGAATCTAATTCGAACTAAACTAATAAATTAATTTAAAAATTTATAATTTTTTTATTTAATGTAATAAATACTAAAATTTATTCTAAAATTTTAATACATTTTGATATAAACTGGCGATTCGTTTAGTGATAAAAAAAAGTACGAAATTTATTTCAAAACATTATAAATATAAAAAACATAATTTATATAATAAATGGGAAAAACTGTTATATTTTATATACCAAAGCAATAGCAAACATAAAATAGAGAGAAAAAAATCAATAATAAAAAAAATTCAATGAAATTAATATAAGAATTAATAAAATATTAACAAAACTATTAAATAATATACTTCGAAAAACTCAACTATAAATAACTACAAATAGCAAAAAACGTTTGTCAATAAATTACGGCACAATTTCGAAATTAGAAAATTTAATTAAGTTCGAAAACATTTACCAGGATAATAAATTAAATTAGAAAAAAAAACACATTATTATAATTATAAATCTAAGAATATAACTATTTAATTTATATAAAAATGCGCTGGAATCATCAATCCAAACAAAACGCCCACGTAATTCTGTTTGCTAATTTATGCCCTAGCTAATAGCACGCTAATGCATTTAGTATGCTCGCTTATAGAGACGATGTGTTTAGATAATAAATTTTTGATTATTTTAAGCCTTTCGGTACAAAGTTAATGAGAATTTTTATATTAATTACTGAATTTCGTTGTTGATTAGAAAATGCGAGAAAAATCGTTATTTTCGCTGTCGTTATGCATTTGATGCGAATTATTTGCGATTTTGTGTTTAATATATTTTAAAGTTTATATATTCCACAAACTTATTGTTATTTTTTTTTATTTACATAAATACATAAAAACTTTTCTTTTTTATATAACTATTTATTTTTATAAATGCATAAAAGCTTTTATTATTTTTTTTTTGTATAAATATTTATTTATATAATTAAATAAAAACTTTTAATTTTTTTATTATAATTATTTATTTATATAATTACATAAAAACTTTTAATTTTTTTTATTATAACTATTTATTTACATAAATACAGAAATATATACCAAATATGTAAAACAGATCTCCAAAACCAAACGCAACAAAAAATGAACAAAAAATTTAAATTAATAATAGTCTGAAAGCGAACAAAAAAAAAAGTTTTTTATTTGTGTATAAAAAACAAAACAAAAATTAATTTGTATTTAATCTAAAATAATGTTATTCTCATTTCATTACATTTTATTCTCGTTTTTAATTCTTTTTTTATATAATATTTTTGATTAAAATTAATTACACTTTTCCTCATTGAGGAGAAGGAGAGCTCATATTTGGGTCTTTAATGCCATAAAAACAGCCATACCTTCAATGATAAGCCATTTAATGATATTTTATTGCATTTATGAAAAACGTAGACAAAAATCATTAAAAAAAGCGAAACTTTTTTATTATTCAAATATTAATATTTATAATAGCAATACACAGGGGGAGGGGGAGGGCATAAATGGGCTTTAATTGATAAGTTATGTTAATATTCGTAACTAGATACAATTAAGAAAAAAAATTTAGCTAGCTCTAATTGATTTGAAAAAAATCTAACAACACCGTTGGCTACCCCTATATCACATACTAATAACTTAATTGATGTGACAATCATTAGACAATGTACTTAAAGCGATGTATAATAAGTGACAAAATTTGTTTCTATCGAAAACAATATTTTTTTCATTTTTAAAGATCAAAAATATCATTAAGTTTTTTGTCGATTAAGAAGAGAAAAAAAAATTTCTGTAATAAACAGTGTATTAGAAAAACCATTTATAGCGAAAAAAAGAGAGACTTTTCTCTCACTCTATGAAAGAATAAAAAACAGATTTTCATAACTAATTATAGCCGAAAAAAATAGTGAAAAAACAAATTGTTTTTAAGACTAGGTCTGAAATCCTGAGTTAATTTATCTTTTGGGTAGAATAAAATCCAGAATTTGTTTTTTTTCACCTTGCTCAGTTAACTAGACGGAGGCCACGCCCATTTTCTCGCCCGTACTTTACATATTGATTGGTTTTTAATTAAATAAAAAGCAATTTAATCGCGAGTCTCGAAGTGGCGATTAAATGAATTTTTTCTTTTCAAATGAATATTTGCGCTAAAATATCCGTTAATTTGTTAATCAATTTCAAAATTCGCAACTTTTATCACAACTGCAAACATCGCTATAATAGTCCATAAAAATCGGCTTTAAATCAATCGAAACGTCTCTTTAGTTTACATTTGAAACATACGAACTGTTGACAAACCATTAGTGCTCTCAATGTTTAATACATTTTAATTCGGTTTAAATCTAATTAAATAAAATCTATAAAAAAAATTTTAAATACAGAAATTAATTTCAAACACAAATTACGTAATGTTGTTAATTTATGATGTTATTTTTAAACAAACTTAACACTTGCTTGTTTAATGTTATTTGACCTTGTTTAAAAACAGTCGATTAGTTGTTTAATATTGTTATAAATTTTTTTCAAAATTTGTTTTAATTTAATACATAATATGTTTTTGAGAAATAAACGGAAATTTATTTCACTTTAAAGAGTAACACATTTTAGTAAACTTGCTTGTTTAATTTTAGTTTTGACCTTGGTTAGTTCCTATTTATATACCGAGATTTGGGGTTTTAGAACTAATTATATATTTTTACTAATAATTAAAAAATAATTTGTATTTTCTTTTTGAAGCAAAAGGTTTTTAAACGACATTTCGCAACAAATTTTGCAAATATTGGCAAATAGTTTAGAAAAAGTTTAAATTTTTCAAATATTTTTTGAAAACTTAAGCATCAATTGTAGCAAAAATGGGGGAAAATAAATAAAAATTGAATTCTACTTAAGTAGGAAAATATTTTTCACAACTATTTTCGGATTTGAATGTCATATAAGGTGTCTAACAATGAGATCTATTTTTTTGTCGAAAATATGAGATTCAATGAGAAAAACATAATTTTTTCAACGATTTTCACTCACTTTTAGGATTATTATACAGTATTTAGTGTTGATTTGTTTGACAACATTTCAATGCATTTTTCGCAACTAATGGAGAGATAATTGTAATTAAAATTTTGAGTTGTTTTTCATTTTAGGTCTTATTTTGCAACAATTTTTTCACTGGTTTTTAGAAATAAAAGTTTTATCAACTCTTAAAAACATTTTTTTTAATTCGCAAAACCTTTGAAATTAGAAAAATAAATGAAAAAAACGTTTTTTTAAGAAATAAAAATTTGTGTCAATACAAATTGCAATTTTAAAAATAAAATTTATTTAAGATTTTTCGACAATTTGTGGCGCATTTTGCGGTAATGAAGGAATTTATGCCATTTTTGCGAAATATTTGCAAAAAAGATAAACATTTTTCGTATCACTAATTAAACAACAAAAAAAATTTCCTAAATATTTGAGTTATCAGTAAATTGTAAAAAATTGTACAAAATTTGTAATAAATGTTTTGAACTTTATTTTGCAAACCCTTTCGTTATGGTCTCCGAAAAACATTTTTTTTTTGTAAAAATTGTTTTACAGATAAAAGTAGAAAATGTGTCAAAAAAGTTGTTTTTTATTAACTCTTTCGACACTTTTTTAATAGAAAAACATTGGATTTATTGTTCAACTCGTTTGTCATTAAAGTCTTCTTTTTTTCTTAATTTATATTTTATTCGTCAGCTATTATCGTCAGTTGTGATGCGCAAGGGGTTGACAAACGGCCAAAAATAAACTTTATATAAAAATAAATTTTTATTTAGTAAAGCTAAACAATTAAATGTTAAAAATATAAACAAGCAAAATTTAACTCTTGTTTATAAATTAAACCGTGACTAGTTTAAATTAAGTTTAAATTGATTAACTTTAGATTAAATCATCTTAACATGAAATATTGCAAAATTAAGCAATATACTAATTAAATTCAGAAAATTATCTAGTTATTTATTTAGTTTAATTTTCCCAAATAAATTTACTAGCTCGTGCATCACAACAAACAAGCGAAATTTTTTTGTTTTGCAAATTTAAGCAATGTACAAATTAAAAATTAAATTAATTAAATTAACAAAGGCGCAAATAAACAATCATAAAATTATCTAGCTATTTGCTTAGTTTAATTTTAGAACAATAAAAATTTTACTAGCTTGTACATCACAACAACAAGCGAAAATTTTTGTTTTGCAAATTTAAGCAATATACAAATTAAAAAATAAATATATCAAATTAATAAGCATTCATAAAATTATCTAGCTATTTGCTTAGTTTAATTTAATAACAAGCGAAAATTGTTGTTTTGCAAATTTAAGCAATGTACAAATTAAAAAAAATAAATAAATAAAATTAATAAACATGCATAAAATTATCTAGCTATTTGCTTAGTTTAATTTAACAAGAACAAAAATTTTACTAGCTTGCACATCACAACGTGAAGCGAAAAAAAGGCGAAAAAAGTTTTGCAAATTCAGTACAATTTCTAAAACCCAAAACAAAATACATCTTTATTTTCGTAACTCAAGAGTTCACTTCGAAGTGACAAAAACAAAATCTACACATTTTGCTGATGAAATAGAAATTTTTTAAGCGAGAAAAAAACAAGCAATCTCATTTTTCTCTACTCGCGCTTGTTAGAAAACCGGTGCCAAAACACTTGTCGCAAAAATATCGGATGTTTTTCCTCATCACTTCCGAAAAGATTTATTTGGAATTCCTGTTAAAATAAAGAGTCGTTTTTTGACACTTTTTTTCTCGGCTCCGAAATAAAGCTTTTGTTTATTGTTTTCGAAATGCTATCGAAAAAAGTGTATAAAAATTGTTGAAAGGCTTTCGAAAAAAGAAAATCTATTTTTGAAAAATCGGTTTTTGCATCGAATTTATTAAATCATTAATTTTTAGTTAAAATAGTGAATAAAATAAACTTTTTTTTATGAAATTTATTCTAATTTTAATCCAAAGCCTACATACAGTTAGCGCTTAATTAATGAATAAATTTTTTGCCACAAAATTCATTAACAGTTTTTCACTTTAATTCATAGACTTTTTTTTAATGAAGGCTTAACTCAAATATAAAAAAACTTATTTTTTCTCCAGAATTATGTCTATCCTATCAATCAATCAAATGTGTCGTTTGGAGCGATTTTTTAAATACTTTTTTTAGTATTTTTTTCGCCTAAACTCAAACATAAATTAAATGATTTTATGACTAATTTTCTCAAATTTTTTCATTTAGTTTGAGTTAAATAAATCTAAACTTTATTTGACTTTTACATCATATCTATATCTAAATACTTACATAATATTTGCGCTAAACTCTAACATCAATTTCCTCGAAATTAGCGATAACTCCAAAAACTGGATTCAATTTATCTGTTTATGGATTTTCCAATGATTTTTTCGCTCAAATAAATTCAAATTTAATTATTACTACCATTTGTTAGACGACGTTTTTAGCCCTGGAGTTATCTAAAGATGCGATTAATTTGTTTCCATTTTTATCGACAAAAAAATTATATATTTTTTCGGTTGAAAATAAAATTTTTATTTATTTATCATTTTTTACACAAATTTTAGATAATTAGCCGTTTTTTCCATAATTTATGTTTAGTTTAGTTTAAAAATTAAAATAATTTTTTTTGCCAATAAGTCAGAGATAGGAACGAAAAGAAATCAAATTAAAAATGTTTTCAAAATTATGATTAATTAGAATTTTATTGATTTATAAACAAAATTTTTTTTGTGTGTTTTAATTAAAGCCAATTAGAGTTGACATTATTAGAGCTGAAAATTAGTGTTTAATTAAAAATTTAATTATTTTTTTTGGTTAATATTTAATAATTTTCATTATAAGCCCCTATAAGTCAAATATGAGTTTTTCGAAAAACATGTTTAACTTTGAAAAAAAGTTTTTTATTTCAAAAGTTTTTTATTTTTAATATTTTTTATTTTTATAACAATTGACTGTTGACTCTGACCTTGTGTTTGATATTTACAATATGTTTCCCAAAAAAACCAAATGAAAAATACATTCGAGAACAAGCGCTGCGTTTACATTGAATCCGGAATTAAAATCGATATTTATTTTCGGAATAAAATATTAATAATTTCATTCCGTATCTAACGTCAAATAAAGTTTTATTTAAATTTACAAATTTAACATGCTTGAAAAATTAGCGTTTACTGGCATAACAATAAAACAAAACTATTGTATGATTTGTTGTAAATAAAAAATTAGCATTCAAAAATTTAAATTTAAAAACAGTTATATTGTTATTATTAAATGCCAATGTCACAAATAATCTTTTTAACAATTACAATAAAATACAAATGCTATAAATAATCAAGGTTACTTTTATTGTAACTACACATGAACGTAACGTGTACAAACATGCGAGCATTGACAAATGTACAAAAACAAAATGCAAAATTAATACAAACAATGTTGTTTCTAAATATATATATTTTTGACACTTTTTTCATTTTTTAAAATTAAAATACATAAATGTATGCAAAGTATAAAAAACAAAACAAAACAAAAAAAGACGAAAAAAATGTGAAAAAATAAGCAGCGATTCAAACATTGAGTGAAAAAACTCGAAATAAATTCTCTTCTTATTTGTCTTATTCTTATTCCTGAATATAATCTTATTTCTCAATACTGTGTGAATAGGAATATATCGGAGAAATAGAAAACTTTTTTCATAAACAAGTGTTAAAAAAGGTATTTGTGTTGCGAAACAAAGCGCCCGAAAAAAAACAAAATTGGGGTCAGATTTGTCTTGTTTTATGATATGGTTATCGTCCAAAATAGCGAAATTTGAAACCACATTCCAGAATATTGGTGACAACTCGTTTCAAAAATAGCTAAAAATAGTTTTTCAGAAATATGTTATTATAAACACGTCGTTACAGCTATTATTAAAAAATAAAAATAAAAAGTTTTTATTATTTATCAAGTACATATAAAGGCACAATTAAACTTTATTACAATTTAATTGTTGTATTTATTAGCAGTAATTACATTATATAATATTAATTAGAAAATAATACTCTTTTTAAATGTTAAAGTTGACGACAATAAATTGAAACTTGATTAAATGTTAAAAAATAATTACGAGTAGCAGCGTTCATTACAAATTAAAACGTTCATGAGCATATAATTAGCAACAATTTCTATAAAGAGCTAATTAAATAAATATCTAAACTAACGAAAATAAAGTTATCAAACGAAAAAAAATTTCAATCTTAAAAAAGCATGCTTGAATAATTAAGTACAACGTGTACTATTTAGCTGTATTTGAAAATTTATCTCAACTAATCTGCTTTTTTCTTTCACCAAACTAAAATCTAAAAACTCAAGGCTTTCGCACAATCATTGGATAACAAGATATACCGTATTTGTAGTATTAATTAGAAAAAAATATAGCAATAATTGCCATCAGTTTTTACGATCGCATAAATAAATAAACTGTAAATAAACACTAGATTCGAGACCAAACCTGAGGTTTGCGTTCAAAACAAAAATCAATTAAATTTCTATTCGATCGACAATTAAGTGTCGAAATGACAACAATTCAATTATTGGCTCTAATTAGCAAGGGCAAAAATCCAAATCTATTTAGAAACAAAAAAAATAATTTTCTAGCTAGCTAAAAAAGACAAATATTTAATCATGGTGAAAAATCAATAGCAATATACATTATTCGAAAACGTAATTGTGTGTCACTGGCATAGTCGCATTGTGCCAAGCTTATTTTGTTCGGCTACCGCATTGCCGGCTTTATATCGACGGCACTGTATTCGATGTACGCGAATCACTACTGTTTGTGATGTACAGTACGGTATGACTCAATACGATTGGAATTAATGCAATGTTTGTCTGTTTATCAATTCGATTAATTCGGATATTGTCTTATTTTTCCAACTGATACCTAATCTCTCGCAAAAGGCAATCAATTTGACAAAACAGGAAAAAAAAATAACTCTTTTAGTGGCTATTGATGTGTTTGACTGCTATCTTGTGTTGACTGTACAGATAAACCCGGAGTTAAAGTACAGGTCCGTATTGGCAGTGTATGTACAGTATGTACTGTATGTATGTATACGACGAGTAATTTATATGTAAATATAATGACAAATAAAAGTTTACTCAACTCTTATGTCGCAAAACTCCTCAATGTTTCCCCGTTTCCAATCTCTACACTCTTTTACTGCTATTTGTGTTTTTCGGCACAAAAATTGATTTTATAGCTCTCTCTCCCCTCTCTCGCTATGCAATCAAGACTCGCGAGTCTCGCGATATTAGACTTTAGCCTAAATTTGGTCGCATTTATGGCTCGAAATCAAAGCTAAAATTAAACAAATCATTACAGAAAAAAATGATTAATTAATTAAAATTAAATTTAGAACAAAATCTGAAATTTAGAAATAAAATACGAACTAGATAAGAAAAAAAATCAAACTAGTAAAAATTAATTTTAAAAATATACTGCATCTACTGTATAACAAATAGAAGTTTATTATATTAATCAAATTGGACTAAAGTGTAAATAAAGTTTCGAAACGAGACTCGAGAGTCGAGTTTAGCATGCCGACAGGCACATCTAATTGAGCCATTCTAATTTAGTCTCGTTATTATGTCTGCCATTGTCTAACAGTAGCGATCAGTTACACTCATCCCCGATCGAGCTCTTCCTTATTCCTCGACTTTCTATCAATTTTCTCGTCTCTTATTGGCTATTGTCGAGGGATTTGCGATTCAATGAAATTAAAAGCAAAAGTCGAGCAAAAAGTTCGTTACGAATGCAGACAACAAACCGAGCGCTCGATTCGAGAGTTAGCGAAGCAAACAAATTATTATTATTATTATTGACTTTTATTTAATTAAAATCGACTATATATTTAAGTATGTGTTTGCACTCAATTTTATACATTTAATTCGAAACAAGTTTGATTTTTAAATAGACTACCGTTCCTCGGGAGACAAATACCCAATTTTCAAGATTAATTTTTAATCTGATCAAAAACACGCTTGCACGCTTTACGCAAAAATAAGAGTAAAGCGACAAAATTTGTGCTTAATTTAAATAAGACATTAGTTTTGCGATTAAATGAGAAAATTAATAACAAATTTGATTAAAACCCGAAATAAAAACCAAACAAAACGCAAAATATTTTTAAAACTAGAACTTTTAACAAACAAAAAAATGATTGAAAGGCTATAATAAAAAAGTGTTTTTAAAGAGCAAATGAGAGTAGTTTTCAAAAGTAGAGAAAAATATGTTTAAAAACTTTTTATTTACCGGTTTGTGAGTAAATTAGGAGAGAGAGAGAGAGAGAGAGAGAGAGAGAGAGCAGGAGAGAGAGAGAGCAGGAGAGAGAGAGAGCAGGAGAGAGAGAGAGAGAGCAGGAGAGAGAGAGAGAGAGAGAGAGAG
>JAQFXP010003018.1:0-13519 GCA_034693685.1 Belba bartosi | reverse complement strand
TTGATAAGAATCGGTTAAATAAATTTTCTGTAATAAATTTTTGAATTTTTTGCAATTACATAAGAAGCAAGCTTTATCTGTCATTTGTTTTAAGTATTATACATATTTTAATTATAGGTTTATATTTTAGTAAATAGTTACATAGTATTCTGTTTTAGTATAAAGTTATAAATATTAAAATCTTAGTGTTTGAAATTAAGTTCTAAAGCGTCTGAACTGATCTAACAAATAGAATTTTGCCAATAATCTCTCGAAAATGTAGTAAGATCATACTCCTAAGTCTTGTTTTATATTAGTATTACCATCAAATTGTTTATTTTTTCTAAATAATTTATAAGATTAAAATAAAATTTTAGCGATATTTTTAGCAATATAATTGAAGTTTGTATTTAAAATATTTATATAGAATAAATTATTTGTGCCGGTTTTATATTTAATGAAAACTGTAATTTTAATTTTTAAATATATAAAATATAAATATATCTTACTTTGACTTGATTATTGAATAATAGTAAAAATTATTTTATGACGTGTAATGCATAAATTCTTTCTATAATATTCAATACAATTTAATATTTTATAAATCATTATTTTAAAACGTTATATTTTTTATTCTTATTTTATTTTTGTAATAAAAATATTTTGAAATCGAAAAAATTTAATGGAATTTTGTATAAATTGTAAACTTTTATGTATTTTTAATAAATGTTTACATATTTAATTTTTTATGCCTAATTAAAAACTGGTTAAATTAGTTTTGTTGCAAAAAAAGAGAATTAAAAAAATACAACAAATAAATTTAATTATATGTTATTTTTGTTTAATAAGGTGATAAAGATTAATAATTATAGAATCTTTTTATTGAAACCGTAAATTAAGTTTGAATTATGCAATATTGAAATGTAGATTTTATTTAACAATTTTGTTTGAATTCAATTTATTTGTCAATGTAAATTTATTTGTTTTTCAACATTTTATAATTGTTTAATTGTATCTTTGACAAAAATAATATTAATTTATTATTTAATATATAATTTTTATTTGGCATAATATTTTTTAAACTGTATATATATTTTTAATAATTTAAAATTTAATAAAATTACTGTATATATTATAAATTGGCAAACAATCGCGAATTTATTTTTAAATTTTACTATATAAAAAATTAAATTATAATTAAATAAAATAATTTATTAAAATTTTTCTAAATCTTTATTTATTTATAACAAAAACACATTTTAATTTTTTTTATTATAATCAATGTTTATAAATTAATTTTTCATACAATTATTCTACACAACAACAGATATATTTCTGAAAAGTCACTATTTAACAAAAGTCCTGTAATCAAAATACAGCCATTTATATTTTACGCGAAGTTTTCGACACTTTTTCTAATTTTAAATTAATATTAAATATTCATAAATTACAATTTTATTTACTGACAATGACTAAATAATTTATAAATTATAATAATTTTCAAAACAAATTAAATTTATATATGTAAAATATTGTTTTGAATAACTATTTCCAAACAAATATTTTCAAAAATAAATTTATAGTATTTAATTAATAAGCTATAAATAAATTATTTATTATTTTAAAAATGTGTCTAGGTTATTCTCTTGTTTAATAAACAATTCATTTATCATTGTTAATAAAAGATTTTAATCTATATTAGCTTTAGAATTAAGTTGTTAAATTTTTTTTATTGTTTTTTAATTTAATTAAAATTAATAGTCGTTTAGTTTAAATTGATTTATTATGGCTAAGTTTAACTTTGTTTTGCTTTAATTTGTTTTAGCTTATTTGGCATAGATTAGCTTGATTAGGTATAACTTTATTTTGCTTGAAATAATTTTATTTTTGTATAATATGGTTAATTTTAAAACAATTATGCAAATTAGTTTTTATTTTAAATTATTTAAATTATAATTGATTTAAAAATTAAATTAAAAATAAAAATCAAAACAAATTTTTTTAAATTTAATAAATTTTTAAATATAAACTAGATTTTGTTATCTACACGTAAACATTATTTATAAAACCCAGTCAATTCATTTAAAAATTTCTATTATTTTCTTTTAATATCCATAAAACATATGAAAAAAATGCAAAATTGTTTTATTATTATAATTTGTAGTTAAATATTGTAGACATATTTTTAAATTGCTTTCTTATTTTGTTAAAATATTAATTGTGATTTTTATTAAATATATGTTTATTTTAACTATATTTATGTTTTAAATTAAATTATTATTTTTTTATATAATTGCTAAGTAAATTTTATTGAAGTTAAAATAATTTTTAAATAAAATCGCTTAAAAATTTTACAGTTTGTAATTTTTTAATAAATTTGTAATATTAAATCTATTTAAATAGTAAAAAATCAACTGAACTTCGACATTTAATCGTTAAAAATAATTTATTTGCAACACTTTACTAAATTTTTGCCTAATGCAGTTATTGTAAATTACATATTTAATGCAGTTATGCTACTAACCCCGGTGCTAGATGTTTCGGTTTGGCAAGAGTTTGAGTCCGAATAATTTGAATAATATATTAAAATGTTTGTTAGTTTTAATAAGAGGTAAATATATTTGTTTAAAATATTTAATTATATATTGTTCATTTTTCAACTAATTGAATAAATCTATTAAAATAAATGAAACATTTATTAAAAAAATTTTTATCATTTGGTTAAATTTTCTAAATTATTAAAAATTTAGTTTAATTTTTT
This sequence comes from Belba bartosi, assembly GCA_034693685.1. Taxonomy (NCBI): domain Eukaryota; kingdom Metazoa; phylum Arthropoda; class Arachnida; order Sarcoptiformes; family Damaeidae; genus Belba; species Belba bartosi. The sequence continues at coordinate 10,779 of JAQFXP010003018.1, read as the reverse complement.
ATTAACCAAATATATTATTTTAAATTTATTGTATTAAATAAAATAAATAAATGTAAAAATTATACAGTTTTTAAAAATAATTAATAATTTAGAATTAATATATTGGAGTGAGTATAAGTTTATACGAATTTGTTTTAAAATTAATATTAAAAAATATTAATATATATAATTATTATTATGGTTTAATTTTAGTCACTGAGCCAAGTCGCCTGGATTTTGTAAATAATTAAAATTTTAAATATTATATTTACTGCATATATTAAAACATGTATTGTTGTTATTATTAAAATAATATAAAAGCAAATTAAAATTAGTAATAAATAACAATAATAACAAATTAATAATTTAAATTTTTATTAATCTGTAATTAAAGCTCTTGATTGTTTAATGTTTTTATTATAACAATTTAATAATTATTTTAAAAATAACATTTTATCAATCTCATATTATATTATAATAAATGCAAAAATACAGTCTAATTTGAATACTTATAACTAAATATTAAATACAATTTGAAAATTATAGCAATATAATCAAGATCCTAATAAAAACTATAAGTGATAAAATAAAACTAAAGTTACTGTTAAATGTAGATTTTTATAAAAACTTCAAATTTAAATAAATTTTAAAATAAATTAAATTAAATAATTTATTAAAAAAATATTATATTAAAAGTAAAATATTTTTACAAATTAAACATAAATATAAACTGTGTTTTAAATAAAAATGTAAAAATTTTAACACATTAGATTTTATTGTTCAAAAATTTTATTCTATTATTAATAATACGAGTTATCAGTTCAAAACCAACTTGAATTATTTATATAATTAACTTTATTTATACATGTTAGAGTAAAAAACTTTATTTTTTGGGGTTTTTATAAGTTCTGATGCGACGGTTTCCGAAATTAAATTCATACAAAATATATTTTTAAGTTGAGACCCTTCATAGCTAACATTAAATTAATTTCATTAATTATGTTTGAGTATTGTCCAGAAATTTGACTTAAAACTACATTATTTGTGTATTTAACTATACTAATTGATTACTTAAATAAAACAATTAAATATATTCATAAAATATATTATAAATTGTTTGCTTATTGAGAACAATATAAATATCTTAATTTATCACAACTTATATATAAAAATAATAATTATTTTAATGATTGGTTTAAAGATAAAATATTTTTTATATAAAATTTAACTTAGATAATTGTTTTCAATTATTTAAAAATTAATATTTACAATTATTTTTATAATTTATTTTGATTATATATAAAATTTAATTATTTAATTAAACTAAAATAAATTTTACTTTATATTAATTAAGTATTTAGAAAATTGTGCTTTAAAAATCAAGCATTAAAACAAATATGGTTTTGGCAATTAAATCATAGACCAGTTACGGAATTTATCTAAATTGTTATAATATGTTTAATATGTTTAAAGGTGGAATATGTTTAATTTTTTAAATTTTATGGGTATTGAAAACTATTTGAATAAAAATCTCCCTAAACCAAAATATACCTCATTTTATAAACAATAATGATTTTTAAAATTGCCGTGGGCACCGAAATTAAAATGATTGTTAGAAAATAATTTAAAATTAATAATTGACACATGAGAATGAACAAAATATTTAAAATCAATATTACAGTATTTTTATATTTTTCACCAAATATTATATATCTAATATAATTATTTAATTTACTAAATATTTTAAAATTTAATTACAATTTATTTATTATAAAATTTTAAAATATTATAAATAAAAATTTTAAAATAGTTTTACTATAATAAAAATATGTTTAACATTAATAAAAATAAAATTAATATTAAGTATAACCAACAAATTATTTAAAATATTTAGTCAAATAATTTAATTAAATTTATAAAAATAGTGTTTAATATAAATTATTAAATAAATTTTTAAAATTTTTATTTATCATTTGTTGATGAATTTTAATTAATAATTATATGCCTTAGCACAATTTGTAATGTTAAAATTTTGTAAATTTGTATTTATTTAAATTTGATATTAAAATATTAATATTAATATAAACTGTAATTAAATTATTAAATTAATTTAAATATTTATATATATAATTATGTATATACTTAAAAATATAAAAATTTTCAAATTAGAAATAAACTCTTACTGGTTATCCAATACTTGTAACACTTGTAATAAATGCATTTATATATTAAAAATAATAAGTTATTATATATTTTGTGACTGAAGTTGAATTCCAAATAAATTATTCAAATTTTAATCAATTAATAAAATAAAAATAATTATTATGTTTACAGTTAATAATTTTTAAATAATTAAAAATAATTTTATAATATTAATTTTTGGTAAAAATAATTTAAATAAATTTAAACAATTTTATTATACATTTTAAATTTTAAAGTAATTTTCTATTCTAATGAAATAATTTTAAAGATAGTTTTTTTAAATTTTATTTTTATTTGTATAATTTTATAAAATGCAGTAGGCCAGTGTGGCCAACTTTTAAAAAATTTTGCTCTTAACAAACACATAATTATTTTTTTATTTTAAAAATGCAAAGAGGGGACCCTTATATATTTTTTAGTATTTAATAATTTTTAAATTAATAAACTGTACAATCCAGCTCAAACTTGGACGGTTGGCTACCCAGCAGTATGCCAAATGTCAAAATCTAAAATGATTTTAAATTATAATATTTGGTTATCAATTTATTTAATTATATTAAAGATATATTAAACATAAACTAATAAATGTAATAACATCTATTAAACATTTAATTTTAATTAAAATCACTATAAATTTTATACAGATAATACAGTAAATTTGCATTTAAGATTTCAACAAGTTATTCATTACTGATAAGCTTAGGAACATAACTCCTAAATAATTGTATAGAAATTTTTTGGAATTAATATAAAATTAAATTTTAAATAAATATCTTTATTTATAATTATTTTAAGTTTATTTAAAATTACACGTTAAAGTAATTATGTCTCTGAGATATTTAGTTCATTAAAAAATAAAATTAATTAAATTAAGAATACCGCATTTGTGCTTCATAAATTTTTAGTTAAAATTTAAATTAATTTAATTTCTGTTTCAAAATTTATATTTTCAAACTGTAATTGTATATTTGCATAAAATAATATTTACGAGATTATTACTTTAAGTACGCAAATCAAATTCATAAATTCCTTTAAATTTTTTTTGATTAAATAGCTTATTTAATTATATCTAAAATTTGTTTCTACAAGGTAATACTAATTTTCTGTAATTTTGCTTTACTCCTCATTTAAATCTCAACTTATAGCTTAAATATAACAATTTTTTAATTATTTATGTTTAAAACTTATTAACAGTTGTGCGATTGCATTTTGTTTTGATTGAAAACTAAATTAGGTTAAATATTTTAATTAAAAGTTTTGGGTTTGCATTTAACAACTCGAGCGTGCGATTCAACACATTGATTGTTATTTCAACTCAAAATTATTTTTGAATTTCATTTATTCTCAACATAAATTTTGCGGACTTTACGTCACAATTTATTTTAATAATCAAAAATTATTAATTACAATTAAATTTAAATTGATTAGAACTTAGTTAACTTGGTTGCTAGGCAAAATAATTAATATAAAATAGATTATTTTATTAACTAAAATTTAATATTACTTTTACAGTTTGACAAATTTAACATTATTTTATTTAACATTTGAAAAGTTTATTGAAATTTATTTTTATAGTTTAATTAAATTATTATTAATTAAAGATAAAAGATTCTAATAAATTGTTAAAAATTATTAATGATTATATGACAAAATTAACATTTGATTATAATAATTCAAAGTTTAGTATAAATATTATAAATTAAATATTATTAATCTAAATATTTGAATTGGGTTTGTTTTTTTAAATATTTGTTTCACTAAAAATAAATATTTAATAAATTTAAATATTGTTTACAAATTCATCTAAGTTGTGTTTTATGCAAAGAAAAATAAAAATAAATTAAAAACTAAAATTAATAAATAATTATTTTTATTTTCTTCATGTTTAATTTAATATTATTTCCAAAATGAATTAAATTATTAATAAATTATAGATTTTAAATCTAATTATTTTTTATAAATATTGATAAAAATGTTTTCAAATTTAAAATTTTAAACTATGATTATTTTATAAATAAAATAAAATATTGAATTAATTTTTGGATTACAAAATTTACAAAATAAATATTTTAAAATTTAAAAACTAGATTAGTTGTATAATTAAGAATTATATTACTGTTATTAACATTTCTCAAAAAATTTAAAAATTAACTTATATAAACCAAATAGTTTTAAAAATTAAAATGGATATTTAATTTTTAAATTATTTTTAATATTTATAAAATAATTTAAAATTTGTTTTTTCCTAAAATTTAAAATAATCTATTATGTATCGCACTTTATATTATTTATTTACATTAAAACTGTTACTAAGCTTTGATTATATGTTTTAATTATATTTCTATTTTCTTTTAATAAAAATATTTTTATACTTGTAATGCTACAGTCAAATTTTATTTTATAATTTTACATTTTGATTATTTTCCTATTTTTTCCTAAACTAATTCTTATTTATACAATACTAAATCACTTTAATTTTTTTTTCATTTGTATCATTCAAGCTCAAACACCTAACCCAAATATTATAATGTAAAAAAATTAATTTAGTTTTTACTAAATTTTACCCTGTCCACAATTTAAACTAGATTAATTGTAAGTATTTTATGCTTTCTGTATATGTTTTTTATTTTGTATGTAAACGTTCCCAATGTATGCTTTTGTGTAGTACAGCAATACAGCAATTGTCGGCTTTACTACTGCACGCTTTTAATGCGAGATCATTGTACAATCCATTATATTGATTGATTACACATTCATAATACAAATGCTGATTAAGTAATATACAAAAAATTTGCTTTAATTTTAAACAATATTAATTTGCAAATGGTAATATATTTAAGTTGCCCCCCTCCCTTGTTATTATAATGATTAAAACTTATGATCAATTTATCAAATTATTATTTTAAACTTTAGTATTAATCAAAGATTTTTTAAAAACAGATGTTTTTAGTTCAATAGTTTAAAACTTAAAATAACCTGGTGAGTATTAAAAATATACAAGGTATCCTGTTGTTAAAATTAATGTATTTTTATTTAATAGCAAAAGTTTTTAAAGTTTTGTTTTACAATTATTATACATATTGCATTTAATTTGACGCTAATATAAAAATTTAATTTTTTTTGATTTAAAAATTATGTAAAATAATTTAATAATTTTATATTAAAATAATTTTATAAAATTTCTAAAATATTAAAAAAAACTAAAAAATGAATAATAATTTACTTTATAAAATTAATTTTTACACGGTTATTTGGCTAAATACAATTATATATTTATAATTTTAATTTTAAATTCTTTTACCCAAGTAGTTTCACCCAGGTAGTGTCACCCAGGTAGCATCACCCAGGTAGCATCACCCAGGTAGCATCACCCAGGTAGCATCACCCAGGTAGTTTTACCCAGGTAGCATCACCCAGGTAGTTTTACCCAGATAGTTTCACCCAGGTAGTGTCACCCAGGTAGCATCACCCAGGTAGTCTTACCCAGGTAGCTTCACCCAGGTAGTGTCACCCAGGTAGCATCACCCAGGTAGCATCACCCAGGTAGTTTTACCCAGGTATTATCACCCAGGTAATTTCACCCAGGTAATTTCACCCAGGTAGCATCACCAAGGTAGTTTCACCCAGAAATCATACCAGTACCATCACCAATGACAATCCCATTGCAAATAAAGAAAATTGGCATTAAAAATTATTAGATTCTATTAACCCCAAAATTCCGTTGTTAGTAAACAGAAATTATATCAGTACCATCATCAATGACAATCCCATTGCAAATAGGGAGAATTGGCATTAATAGTTTTAGATTTTACCAACCCCAAAATCCCGTTGCTAATGAACAGAAATCATACCATACTATCACCAATGCCAATCCCATTGCAAATAAAGAGAAATGGTATCAATAGTTATCATATTCTTTCAACCCCAAAATCCCGTTGCTAATAAAAAGAAATTATACCAGTACCATTACCAATAACAATCTCATTGTAAATAAAAAGAAATGGTATCACCAATAATTATATTCTACTAATCTCAAAATCCCGTTGCTAATAAACAGAAATCACACCAGTACCATCACCAATGCCAATCCCATTGCAAATAAAGAGAAATGGTATCAATAGTTATCAGATTCTATCAACCCCAAAATCCCGTTTCTAATAAACAGAAGGCATACCAGTACCATCACCAATGCCAATCCCATTGCAAATAAAGAGAAATTGGATCAATAGTTATCATATTCTTCCAATCCCAAAATCCCGTTGCTAATAAACAGAAATCACACCAGTACCATCACCAATGACAATCCCATTGTAAATAATAAGAAATACTACTAATAGTAATTATATTCTACCAACCCCAAAATCCCGTTGCTAATAAACAGAAATTTTACCAGTACCATCACCAATGACCATCCCATTGCAAATAAAGAGAATTCGAATTAAAATCTACCAATCCCAAAATCCCGCTATTAATAAAAGAACTTACGTTATTCCCGTAATTATAATAAAGCCTAAAAAATTTTACCGTTGTAAATAAAGAGATTTAAATTGTTCCCGCTATTAATAAAAGAACTCAAATTTCCATACTGTTAATAAAAGATTTTCCAGTGACCTCTCGTTATTAATAAAAGGGCTCACTCTTTTCTCGCTATTATAATAAAGCTAAGGAATTTTTCCCGTTATTATAATAAAGTCTAAAAACGTTCCCGTTATTATAATAAGACTTTAAATTTTAATAAAATTTAAATTTTTTTCTCCGTTATTATAGTAAACGATTCACCGAAACTTTAAACCTAAAATTTATTTTCCGCTATTATAATAAGCGAGCTGCCGCAGGGGGGGAGGGGGGACGAAAGGCAAAACTATATATACAATTTCATCGAAAATGTATTAAAAATTAAAATAAAATTTTTAAAATGTTGACAAATTAAATTAATTTTTTTTATTATTTAATTAGTTTAAATTGAATTAAGTTTATCAGTTTATTTAAATTTATTTTTTTATATTATTTTTTAAAATTCAAATAACAATGTTAATACCCAACTGATTATTTAAAGTAAATCAATATAATAATTTAATGCTTAATAAAAATGTTTATAGATAGTAATTTAAATCAATTTTTACTAACTAATATGTGAATATAATTAAAACTATTTAATTTGGAAAACAATATATAATACTTATTTTTTATTTATAAATAAATTTATTATTTTCTCTAAAATTTAATTCGTAAAATTTTATTAATATTTGCAAAATAAATTTAATTATATTTTAAATTAATTTGACAAAAAATCTAGCAATATTTTATTGTCTTTATTTTGGTGTAAACATTTTAATATAATTTTATTTTATAACCTAAAAAATTATATATTTTACCCATTAAATTTTAGCATTGTTCGAATTCATCAAATCTATGTATTATAAATTTAATTGAATTAAATAAACTATAATTAAAAATTAGTTTACAGTTTATTATCAAAAAATAATAACGGAATAAATAATTTTAAAACTGATGTAAGAATTTCTAATAATCGAAATATTTTGTATATTAATTGTGTATAATATGCATAGACCGAAATATTTTAAATTTACTTTTATAATATTTTGATATTTTATAATATCTTAAGTCTCATTTGCTGATTTTTCTAAATTGCTAAGCAATATTGAACAAAGTGGCACCAAAAACTTTAAAGTTATAATGACTGTCTATATGTATTTCAAAAACTAATTTTAACCACAGATTTAGTTTTACAACTCTTGTGTAAATTCAAGTTTCTGAAATTAGCTTTAAAATTTTAGTAAAGTATTTAATTAAAAATAATAAAATTTTAGTTTGATAAATTAAAAAGCATCATAAAAATAAAAATTAATAATACTATTAAAAAAATAAATTAAAAACGTATTTTAAATTTATATTATTAAAATTTTAAAAAAATTAAATAATATTTTTTTACCTCAATAACAAGACTTTCTTAATTTTATGACTATATCTCAAAATATTATAATGAAAAATCTAATTTTAATTGTTTTATTAAATAACAAATAATTTTAAACATTAATTTAATAATTTAAAACGTAGCTAAATATGTCTTGTGGTTAGACAAAATTATAAAATAAAAATATAATTATTTTTAGTAAATTTTAAAAAAAGTTACAATTTATTAGATTTTAAATCAAACAAAAATAATATTTTAAAAATTACAAACTTCTATACGTTAATAACTTTTTCTTTTCAAAAATCTTTATTTAAGCACATTATTTCTAAATTTCATTTAATTAATCTTGTTTAAACAACAACCAATAATCACGCTTTATTTTAATTTTTAATTAGCAAAATTGCACAAAACTATTTACACATACTAATTAATCGCCATGTTATGTTTTACAAATGACAAATATCCTGATTCTAACCTTAATAAAAATTTTGCTATTTATTGACTTTTCGATTTATGATGTAAAATTGTATAAAAAAGATAAATAATATTATATAAAAAAGTAGAATAATAGAGAGTAAAAATTCTGATTTAAAACAAAAATTACTATGTAAAATTAGATAATTATATCTTGAATATTATTATATCAAATATAATTTAGTCAAATATTTTTATCACTTAATTTTTGAAAGTATATAATAACGTAAAATTAAATTTAAATTGCTTAATTATGTTAAATAAGAAATTAAATTTTTAATAAAATTATTTTATTTTTATCTGCACTTTCTTTAAAGTTCTATAGTAGCAGAGTGGCCAACATTGAAAAGTTTTACCTATAAAAACACAAAATTTTAAGTTTTTTGTTTAAACTGTAAATATAAAAAAACCATTTGATATTTGTAAATATTTATTAATAAATAAAATTTTAAACTGTACAATTGCTCCCAAAACTGGAAGGCTGATCGCCATTTATAAGAGATAACTCATACAAGATGTTTGAGTGCAATAACGGATTATTTAGCTTGAGTAATATTACAATTAAAATAATAATTTGCTAATAACGTCAAATTATTATAATTTCCTCAAATTACATACAAAATACTTATCTATTGTTATATTATATAATATTTTAAAAATTTTAATTAAATTAAATAATTATACAATTTAATATTTAATTAAATTTTGTTTATTATATAAAATAGATAAATAAACTGTAATATTTTCCAAAATCCTGATTTTATTTAATTTATTTAAAACAATTCTTAACTTTTGGTCAAGAGAAGAAAAAGAAATTTTAATTTTGTTAAATAAATTGTAATGAAATAAAATTATTAAAAAAATTTAAATACAAAAAGTTAATCGTTAATCTAAAAATATATTAATTATGTTTATTTGTTATATAAAATTTTGTTACAATTATATAAAACATATATATTAACTTTTTATTTACATATTTATTTTTTAATTAATTTTATTTTAAAATTTTAATTATAATAGATTTTATTCTTTTAAATTTATATAATAATTAATTTAATTAAAACAATTTCAATTTAAATTATTATTTAAATTTTATTTTATTATTTAAAATTTATTATATTATTTAAAATTTTAATTGAATTTTAATTTGATAATAAATTGTAATTTAATAAATTATTAAATATTTATTTTATTAAAAAATTTTATACTTTTATTTTGGAACCGAGCATCGGTAGGAAATTATATATTTTTATTCGAATATTTAATCTGTTTTCAATTATAAAAATTTGATTAAAGGTTTAATATATTGTAATTTTATTGAAAGTTAATATATAATTTTTCAGATATATTTTTACATTTAGTTACATTAAATTTTAAATAATCATTATTCTGATTTTATTGGGTTAAACCGTTAAGAATTTTAAATGAATTTTTAGATGTAATTTAAGTATATATAAATTTATTTTTGAAAAATTTAAGCTAGTTATTTTATATCATCTCATTGCTTAATTTTATTTATGAAATATATACTTTTTTCAACAACTTAATTGTAGTTAAATTTAGAAATAAGATATGTGTTTTAAAAATTTAATTTAGAAACTTTTATATTGAAAAATTTTTAAGACCAAATAGTTTTTACTTATAATGCAAAAAAATACTTAAAATATTATTATAATTAATTTAAACCAAATAAAAATATGTTGAAAATGTTTTATTATAAAATTTAAAAATATATAACAATAAATCAAATTTTTAAAATCTCATTTAATATTTTTAACAAGTTTTTAATTTTGTATTAATTAATTATTATAACTTTTAATTTTTAAACTGACCTGGTGAGTATTAAAAATATACAAGTTATTTTGCTTTACAGTTTCTGTATATATTGGATTTATGTTGACATTAATAAAAAAAATTTAAAAATAATAATGTTAAAATAATTTAATAATTTGATATTAAAAACCAAAAAATTAATAATACCTTGTTTAAAAAATTAATTTTTACACGTATATTTGGCTAAAAACATTTATAAATTTGTGCCAAATTTTTTGAAATCCCATAAGGAATAATTTATTTAAGTTATTTTATCATATAAAATTTAACAATAAATTGACAGTTTAATAATTATTAATACTGTTTCTATTTTTAATAAGCAAAGTAATCTTTTGTATTATGGGGTTCTATAGAGC
>JAQFXP010003017.1:0-13524 GCA_034693685.1 Belba bartosi | reverse complement strand
AGGGAAAGAGAGCAGAAGGGAGGGAGAGAGAGCAGGAGAGGGAAAGAGAGCAGAAGGGAGGAAGAGAGAGAGCAGGAGAGGGAAAGAGAGCAGAAGGGAGGGAGAGAGAGCAGGAGAGGAAAAGAGAGCAGAAGGGAGGGAGAGAGAGCAGGAGGGGGAAAGAGAGCAGGAGAGAGAGAGAGGAAGAGAGAGAATGATGAAGAGTGAGTGAGAATGAGGAGAGAGGGGGAGAGTAGTGATTGGCTGAAATTATTGAATCGCATGATATATAATATATATAATATATATATTTTGTGAACAAATACGAATCGATCGCAATCTACTCAATGATGCCATTAATGCTATGACAACTTACACTGTGCTGTCTGTCTCCCACCTGTGCTCCACTGTATTATAATAAATACATGCAATGCAACCAACTTTGCACACAATACTCAATAAATCGCTAAACAAAGTCGACTTTTATTCAATTTTTTTACATAACACTATTCGCTATGCATTCAAAGTATAATTTATAAGAAATTAAAAATACGATTCTCTTTGAAGAATAAAGCAGGATGGAAATAAAGTTTAATTTTAAACGGCTTCGACTGTATTGAAAAAACAAACTCTTTTCAAATAGAAAATTCAATTCACGACAATTTTCTTTAAAGAGTAACGAACGTGAGAACTGTATAAACATATATTTAGTTCAGAATTCTCTGCTATGAAGTAGAGATCCAAAGCCAAGACAACATTTCTTTCCGATTCAACTTTTTTTTATACTTTGAGAGGATATTCGTATCCGAACTCAAATATTTTTTCGTTTGAGTTGTATTAAGTTTTGTTTAAAAGCAATAATTCCAAACTTAAAGAATTAAAATTAGTTTTAGTTCAATTGTTTAACATAAAACCGAAACAGCCCTATAAATCTAATCATGTACACTTTTACTCTAACAACATATTTAAGTTGGAATTTTATAAATTGCTTAAATCATGTAATAACTTACAAAAAACCTTTGGATCAAGATAAACCAGTCAGTTCACAAATGTACAAAAGAATTTCGCTCTAATATTATTATCTGCATTTAAATAATTTATAAAACTGAACTTTAAAATTTAATTAGACAATAATTATATTCAATTTAGCGTGACAGTGCTCTCTTGTTTAAAAGTGAAAACCTGATAAAATTCAGATAAAATTTGTTTATTTTAATAAACTTTTCTAAAAGTACTTTCTGTTTCTAAAATATTGGCTAATTTTCAGATCTCATTTAATTTAATTGATTTGTGTCTACATATGATTTAACTGGAGTTTTGAAATGTTTTTTAGTACCAATAGGCTTCCAAATCATTAATTTTTTGTAATATTAAACTTTTAATGACTATTTTTATCTAATACAAATATTTATAAATAATTAAATCTAACAAAAATTAAATTTAAAATCAAATAAAAACCTTGGTAAAAATATAATTATTTACAAATACTTTATCTGAAATAATTTATATATTAAAAAATCATTTATAAAAAAAAGTTAAATATGTCAAATTAAGAAGTTTTAGCATATCTTTGATCATCAATTCATAATCTAATATACTTGGACAATTTAATTGTGCACAATAAAACATAAAATTGTCTTTATTAAATTTTTAAACAGTTTAATTTAATTGACTAGAATAACAATTAAAAATATTTGTTTTAAAAACTAAATTTTTAAATCAATAATAAGAATTAAAATTTAAGCCAATATTTTTATCAGCATCATTATTTGATCAAGCAAATTTGTCTGAAATAAAACCGGTTCATAATTTACACGTATATCCTGTATTGTATTTAGATTTATAAACAAAAACGCAGCAAACTCTTTTGCATATATTAATTGCTTTAAAAAATTGTATTTTAATAACTTTTAGCGGTTTTAAAAATTGTACAATTACAAAACTTAAAATTATTTAACATTTGCGATTATAATATTTAAAAAAATAAATGATTTAGTTTAACTTACTTAACAACTTCTAATGAGAATTTCAACTTTGTTCTTTAAAATAATAATTTTTAAAATATTAATTCAATTTTATATTTGAATTACACGTTATATAGGGGTTGTTAGAGAGCGAAGAGAAGTTGAATGAATGTCTGAATAAAGTTTGTGTTGTAATGATGCTTAGGATTTCCAGAGCTATCTATTAATGGCGAGTAGGGGTGAGACGAGACAATGCATTACAAGTTTACGTTCAATACATTCGCTTTATTTCGATTGTTTGTGTAGCGAAACAATCGAAATAATTGATTCGTTCGATAAACTGAATTAAGTCTTCTTCTCAGAGGTTGCCAACACTTCAGGCACTTATATCCCAATACAAATAATTTTTTTTCAATAAATAATTCTCAATTCTTTTAATTATGTCATAAAGTTTAAGCAAATTCAATTATAAAGACATTTTTAAATATAAAATTTTAATAAGTTAATTTTTTTATAATAAATAAAATTTTCTACCTATTAACTTTTGAGAGTATAATGATAAAAGATTTAAAAATGTTTGTTAAGTTTTATACTATAGATATTTCAATAAATTTAAAATGGATTACTTGATCATCTTATATCATTTCAGATATACTGTTTTTGTATGTTTGCTAATCATTTAAATTGTTAATTAATGTTTTTGAACTTTGAGATAATGCCAGAGATCGATAAGGGGGAATTAGGCAAAAATCCCCCCTGGTTTTGAAAATTTGGATTTATCCCTTCTAGCATTTGGTCCGAGAAAAGGTACCCCCTTCGACGTTTTGCCGGCCGCCAAAGTTTAAACTTGGCGGGTTGAATTTAATTATACTTTATTAACTCTTTGTTTTATCATGTTAATTTCAGAAGAGTCATACATCAAAATTATTTCAAATTAAAGATATTTATAATTCACAACAAATATTTTTAACAACAATTTATAACTCTGAATAAATTGCTAAAATTTGATTAATTTGTTTCTAAATTAGTTGCAAAAGACTATTAATATATAATTATTTGCGAAAACAATTGAATGCAAATTGGATTGTTTTGATTTTTATTGAATTAATTTTCAATTAAATTTCAATTAATTTAATTATAGATTTGTATTAATTTAATTTAATTTTTTGTTTTAATTATTTAATTTATTTATATTTAATTTATCTTGATATACAGATAAAGGGTTTTTATTTATAAAGTATAAAAAACATCACACAAGAAATACTTAAAAGTTGTAAAACATAAAACACTTAATCGCATAAATCATATCATCGAAAGCACAGTTCAATAAATAAGTTCGGTATATTGATATAAAACAAATCAATTTTTAATCTTAAATCAGTTTTATAGCAATTCTTATGCAGTTTAATTAACTTCAATTTTATTGTGAAATTGTGCATGTTAATTGAGTTTATTAATTTAAATCTTATCTTCAATTTTATTGTTTAATTTATATTTAACTTATTTTTAGTGTTGTTAAATAAAGTCTTGAATAAGTTATTTGTAAATTATGTGCAAATTATTACATTTATAACAAATAATATCACTAATACCTGTATATCGTTTCGCATATACACCGCATTTACATATTATTGTTTACGTTTTAAAATATTTTTTGTTTGCCTGTTATTTGCCTATTCTTTCTATTCTTTATTCATTAAAATATTCTTTATGAAGAGCAGGGATCGAGAAAGTCAGCCGATCCAGAGGGAATCAGGGGAGGGATTTTTTCAAAAACGCTCAAAAACCCCATGTAAAATTTTGCTTAATTTAACTGCATTTAAACTGAATTTAAACTAAATTTAGTTAAATTAACTGTATTTAAACCGAATTTAGCACCAATTTAGAGATAATTTCCTAATTTTGGCTGAAAAAATTAAAAAATTGCAAAAAGTTGAGGGGGTACCTTTTCGCGGACCAAATGCTAGAGGAGGGGAGAGATAAATCCAAATTTTCAAAATTATGGGAATTTTTGTTTGATCTTTCCCCTTCACGATCCCTGATGAAAATAATAAAGTAGTAAGAATATTTAAGTTAAAAAGGTTGGTTAGTATTTTTAAAAACTATTTGTTAAACAATCAAAAAACAATTGCAAAGTGGTTGCTGGCTAAGACTTATTTTGTATTTGTTAACAAACAGTAAAAAATCTAACCAACACTTTTAAAGCTGATTAAGTTTATTAAGTTGAAATGATTTTATGTTTAATTATGTTTTATGTTTATGTTTATTTTATGTGAATGATGATATTCTTATCACAACTTATCGCAACAAATATTTTTCATTTGTCGAACAAAATTTTGTTTCGATGCCTAACTTTCAGATTTCCTTCAATATCTACTCTAGCAAGTTTATTTATCAGCTCTCGCTGCAAACAACTAAATTGAACAAACCCGTAGTAAAGCATAAATTGCCAGAATAAATTGCAGTTGAGTTGCATGTTAAGTTCAAACGGCAATACAGTTTAAAATTACATATTATTTTTTTATAGAAAAAGTTTCAAATTTTATTTGTGAAATATGCCTTTGAAATTTAAAACTTTTATATAAACAGTAAAATGTTGTAATTTTAAACTGCATTGCTTTTGAACTTAACAAAGCTTGGTGAATAAACTTGCTAGAATCGATGTTGAAGGAGGTCTAAAATTTAGTCCTCGAAACAAAATTTCGTCCGACAAATGAAATATATTTGTTGTCATAAGTTGTGATAAAAATAATATATTTTTTAAATAAATATTTTATTACATGCAGTTAAAATTAGTTAAATTGCAAAATAATTAATTAACTAATTATGTTGTGCATTTTAGATATTTAACCAATACTGAATAGTGTGATCTTAATACATTTTTGAAAAATTCAATTTTGCATATACAGTCCAATCTCTATTTAATGAACGAGCAAATGCAATAAATTATACAGCAGAGATTGCGAAAGGGGGGATCAGTCAAAAATCTCCCTGATTTTAAAAATTGGCATTTATCCCCTTAGCATTTAATTCGCAAAAAGGTACTCCCCTCAACTTTTTGGGCTTTTAGGCCAAAATTATAAAAACTTTCTTAAATTAGTGCTAGATCCAGTTTAAATCCAATTAAATTAATTAAATTTAGTTTAAATCCTGGTTAAATTCAGTTAAATTAGGTTAAATTTCATTATAAATATATAAGTTTTTTGAGAAAAAGCCTGCCGTGGTGCCCTGAATCGGCCTACCTTCTCAATCCCTGTTATACAATAATTAGTGACACTTTTATCTGTTTGTAAATTAACATAATAAATAAATTCTAAAACTGCAAGAGTAAATAAAAATTTTAATTGAAATATTTTTTTTTAAAATATTAAATTTTAGACAAATATTCTTTTCTATTAATAAATATTTATTATTTTAGTGAGTTTTGGTCAAAGTTTTTCGTTCCAACAGTTTGACGATTGCTATAGAAATGGCGAATAAGTTAGTCGTTATATAACTGAATAACACCGTCAGATGAAGTGGACTTTTATGGATAAACACTTGTTTGTCGTTTTGAACTGCAATTTAAATTCAATTCAAACATTAATTTTAATCAAATTTCGAACAAATCTGAATATACAGACGAATGCATATAAAGAAAACCAAATAAAAGCCAATAAGTAGAGTCCAAATCGATCCGCTGATCACAAACAATAGAATCATTACTTTTTGGTCCAAATATAGACCGACATATCCGAGCGGAACAGCTAGAAAGTGAATTGTGCCCAACAATCCCACTGACGACAGAACCCAATTAGAATCGTATGCATCGGCGAGGCATAGAAGGGCTGACATTAGGTATATTGATGTGAAGACTAAAAGTGATGCGAATATGGTATCGGTTGCAGAGCGTGAAAATGAAATTACTTTAGTATTCATTCTCATCGTTAAATCGGTGATAATCTGAAGATAATTTAAATTTATTTTTTGTAATCAAACAGTTTTCCAATACTAGAAATCAGTCAATGCTATAATGATTTGAAAGCGCGATAACTATTTTTGAATATTATCTAGGAAGATTGGTTCTCGCGCCTTTTAGTGATGTTTTTGTTCTATATTTTTATCAGAAATTGATAAAGAGCCAAAAATTAATCCTAGTTTGGAAAATTGGCATTTATCCCTTCTAGCGAATAGGTACAAAATTTTCCCTAATTTAATAATAAATCCGATTTAAATTTAATCAAATTAACTAAATTAAATTTAAATTCAGTTATATAGCATCATAATTATGTAGGAGTTTTAAGTATTCTTAAAAAAAAACCCCACCTTACCCTGATACCCCTACGCTTTTGGATAATTTAGTTGTTGCTGAAAAAGCCGTCCCCTAATCCCCTCCTAGATCGGCAGATCTCATAAATCCCTTATAAATTAACTACAAAACTTGAGTCAATGGGTTTTAATTAAATTTTTATTAATTTATTAACAAATTTTAATCAATATATTATAAATTTAATATTATAATCCAGATCTAGAAAATAATTCTATAATTATTTTCGTATTTGTGTCTCTCAGTCAGCAAAAGCTCATTTGTTTGTAAACAAAAACATTTGAATTAAATTTGTGAAAATATTTTCCGACATTTGTTTTGTATAATAATTATTATAAAATCAAGAAATAGTTTGATTCCAAATATATTCTTCTTTATATCCATTGACGGCATCAGAGGAACAACTGTTAGCACAAGTATAGACCAAAAGAGTGCCCCAATCGAGCGGTTGGTCCGAACCAACAATTTTAGTCAATAATTGAGGCATTACTTGAAATTCAAACCTTCGCTCACTTTGGCAGTACTGACAGTTCGGAATCGGAAGGTTTGGCTTATTTTCAATCGATACCCAAAGCGGTTCCACTTCCTGTTGGCTGTCGTTGTCATAACTACAATATCTTATGACTTCTCCGGAAGAAATTCTTTTGAATCTATTGAAAACCTTTTGATCTTCGCTTACATTCTCTTCATATTTATCAAAGTCTTTGGTTTGATATTCCGGACAACGATTTTCAATCAATTCGTTATATTTTTGCAACTCTTTTGCCTCCACTTCCGAGTCGTTGTCGTCGTTCTCAGAATCGGAATCATCTGAAGACTGATTGTCGCCAATAATTAGATCCAATTCCGGGAAAAGCGCCGAATTATGAAAGACGTCAATGATTTGCAAATCAGTTGATCCGCACTTATGTTTGTGATTACCTTCTCTCCAATCAACCAATTGGTGCTGTTTTGAGCAATAGCTCACTTCAAGACATTTGGAGCACTTCTTTGTTGCGTCAAAACCACAAACAATACACAACTTATGTCCGAATTGTTCCGGTTTTGGATCGTATGACTCGTCGTCAAACTCATAGTTCGGCGGATCTGAAGAATAATAGCCATTATTTCGAGACAATTGGGATCTAAAGACTTTGAATTGATTGCAATCTTTGTTAAGACAACAGAAAACAAATAAAGTTCTGTGAAATGCATTCGTATTGCTCTCAATCGGTGCATAAATTTGTAGCAAAAATCTCAACATTTCTTCGCATTTAACACATTTCAAGTCATTTGAGTTCGGAATAGATCTCAATTCAAGAAACACTGGTTTTCCTCCAATTTTTGAGGGAAAGTACTTATTCTTTAGTTTCCATTTAAAGTCGATTTGTTGAGCGAATCCCAAATCAATTGAAGACATACTTCGTATTAATAAAAACAACTGATTTTAGTCTTAATCTTAGTCTTAAAGTTGTGAAACTCAGTTAAGTCTGAGAACAAAATACATAAACAAATTCAAAATAATTTATGACTCAATTTATAATATATATTTGGTTTTTACTTTTGATATAAGACCAAGATAAAATAAATTAAGTATATGTTTGCGTTAACGGTTGACTCTTTAAGACTAATTGCAAAAATGTTTGCCTCAAACACGTGTTCAATATTAATAACTAAATTAAGAACATTACCAAAAACGTCGCAATGTTTTTGTTGACGTAATTTTTGTTCAAATTATGAAAAAGGGCTCAAATTATAAAATCAATTAATATATGTAAACAAAACGCATTTCATTGGTTTCAAAAACTGATAACTTAAGCCCTTTTTAAATAGGATTTAGGATTGCTTTGACTCAAAAACTGTTTTTAATTTCAAATCAAACCAAAAGTCTATTTAATTATTATATTAATCATTGAATCTATTATTTTAATTCAAATTTATATTTGATTTTTGGTTTAATAGAAAGTTATGGATAACTCAACCGAAGAGTTAATCGTCGAAAGAGACGAACCTCTGATTCAAACTCAGGATTTCAATGATATTTCGTCACTAAATGCTGACATCAATACTGAAGACTCGTTTGAATCGGATCCGAAGCGGACGGACGAAGAATGGTTGGACAGAATTGATTCGAAGAATATGCCGAAAGTGAGGATCGATTCAAATCTGTTGTCCCAACAAGTGATGGTCAACCGAATGGACGAATGGAGAGGAGATCTAATCGTTAATTACAAGACGTTTAAGAAGTTTTCGCAAAACAGTTCCCAAACTATAGGAACAGAAGAGTTGGTTCGACTAAAGAGAGTCGAAAACAATTGTCACAAAAGTGAGTCTCAGATCGACGAAGAGGTGCCGGTCGTTGTCGACAATGAGTTAGTATTTATTATCCGATTAATTGATTTGTATTTAAACACAATTTGAATCAATTGACAGAAACAGCGCTAAAAGAAAAGTTGACTTAGATTTCGATGACTCAGATGTGAGTTCTTTGAAGAAAACTCGCGTCAGTCCCGTCAGTCTCGAAGTCTAGATTCAAAGGAAAATATTTATCCGTTTTGTTATTATTTGAGATGAAAACCAATTATCATATTTTGAAATTTCAAATTAATGTAAACTAATTTCTCTAATAATAGTTTAATTATAATTATAATTGAATTGTTTTTCTATTCATTAAATCATTACTATATTTGATATTAAATAAACATTTGATTTGTTTTTAATAACAATTTTTGTATTTAGTTATTGAGAGGAATGCCTATAATTTATAAGTAATACTGTATTTATAACTCAATTTAATGAATGTATGCATATCTCGTCATTAATAAATACAATCAATAAATGGAATCAATATTTAATTAATTGAATTGATTTACTGCAAACCAGACTAATATTCGATTAACAATCAATATATGTCTTGTGTTATGCCTTTATCTATATTTTCTATACTTTATAAATAAATCCCTTTATCTGTAAATCACATTAATTAAAAACAAATTTTTAATTTTACGGCACTTTATAAACTAATTAGTAATTAATGAAAGTTACCCAAAATTAATAAATATTCGCTCTCAGCTCGTACTACATTTTAGTAGCATTCGCTGAGCTAACTGCATATTAACCAATAACCGAGCCAGTTTGAGTCTCAACCAATGGCCACTTTGACTGCGCTTACTATAGTCACAAATTTAAGCATATTAATACAAATAAACAGTAGAAAATACATAACATATTTAATCCTATTTAGTAAATAGTATTTACTGTACTATCGGCTTAGATTAGAGCCTGATTTCGGTCGGGATTACAACTCCCGGTTCCCGACATATTAACCCCGGTTTACGTCGGGATCCCGATTTAGGGTAAATTATATATATAATTATGTTTTTACTGAAAAATTTACATTTAACTCAGTTTTTAGCACTTTTTATATACCAGAGATTTAGGTCAATCCAGGGGAGAATAAGGATAGAACATTTTCTAAAAACGCTTAAAAGCATTAAAATCACTTAATTTTATTTTAAAAATTTAACTTTATTTAATTTGATTTAAACTAAATTTAAATTATCTGAATTTAAATAGAATTTAGCACAGGGATCGAGAAGGTAGGCCAATCCAGGGGGGGATCAGTGGAGGGATTTTTGTCAAAATTTTAGCCAAAAACCTAGGGGGGATTTTTTCAAAAACGCTCAAAAAACCTATATATTTATGATGAAATTTTGCCAACTGGATTTAAACTGAATTTAAACTAAATTTAGTAAAATTAACTGGATTTAAACCTGATTTAGCCCTAATTTAGGGAAAATGTCCTGATTTTGGCCGAAAAAATCAAAAAATTTGCCGGCCGCCAATGGCTGCCCGCAAAAAGTCGAGAGGGGTGTACCTTTTCGCGGACCAAATGCTAGGGGGGAGGGTAAATCCAAATTTTTAAAATCAGGAGGGGGGTTTTGCCTAATCCCCCCTCACAATCCCTGATCTAGCACCAATTTAGAAAAATGTCCTAATTTTGCCATAAAATTCTAAAAATTTGCCATACGTCTTCTGCCGGAGAGTAAAACTTTTTGCGGACCAAATGCTAGGGAAGATATAGCCAATTTTTAGAATTAGGGGATTTTTGGCTGATCTCCCCCCTCAATCTTTGTTATATAAGCTATTCTTTAATAAAATTTTATTTAATAGCAAAATTCGTACCCCTTTTCGAATATGGATAACTGTACATAAAAATGCAAGTTTAATATTTTGTAAACTAGTAAATTTTATTTTTTTAATTTGAATATAGATAATTTTAATGCCTATATTTTTCGGCTAAAACACATTTTAGTAATTAGTGTTTTAACCAGAAAATTAAAGTCGATTCAGATCTAAATTACATTTTAACATATTTTCTAAATATTACTTAAAATCAAACTTTTTTAAACCTGCTTGATAAAATGGAATAACATAAACATTTAAAAAAAGTTAATAAAGTTTTCAACTAAAATCAGAATTTAAAAAAAATTGAATAATATTTTAGTAAAAATAACTAATTTATAAAACAATTGATACAATAAACAAATTTAAATTTTTCTAATAAAAACATATTTTATATCCAAATTCTTTGGAACTGATTGATCCAACTTTTGGAACTGGTCTTTAAGATGAACCTCAAACAGACATTTGACCAATTGTTTTGGTTTTCTGATCGCAAACTCTATGCAACTGACAATCGAATCGGTGGTAATGTCGTCAGAACGGGCGACATCGATGCGACGCAATTCAGGGCAGGAATCGAGTATTCCTTTCATCGAAATATCTGTTAATTCAGGACTGGAAGCGATTCTAATGAACTCCAAGCGCTTCATCTTTTTAATCGGCGAAAGACAAGCGTCGGTATTAGTGCTGAACCGGACATAAGTCAACTCCAGTTTTAAAAGGTTTGGCAAAAACGTCGCAATCGCTTCAATTGAGTCGTTGGTCATTGGCGTCGACTCTATACGAAGTGATTGCAATTTGTGGCACTTCTTCAAACACTTGATGTCATCGAATCCAATTATGGGTTCGTCGCTATCCATAAGTAAATGTAATTTTTCCAAATTATTTAGTCTCGAGATATCTCTAAAGAATAAATAACTTTTCTCTGGAGTAACCATTGGATCAAATGAAGAGCAATAAAAACTTCGAAGAAATTGAAAGCTTTCAGCAATTATGGTCATTGACTTCAAGTTAGTTAAATCAAAAATTCTTAATTCAGTCAATTGTCTCATCGGTTTGTTGGAGAGTAATCGAAGCGCCCAATCAGTTAAGACAAATCCGGGTACTTTCATCACTTCAATGTTGGGATTAATGCAATTAAATACAATTCCCGTATAGTCTTCAATATCGACCTCGAGTTCCGAATTTGATAGAAGACTCATCAGAATTAAGACTTTAATTTGCGGCCATTTTCTTAACATCACTCCAATTGTCTTCTCTTTAATTAACAAATAAAATGACTCGAATTGAAACACTTGAAGATTTCGATATTTCAGACACAAAGCCAGCGCTTCTTCTTCAGCGATAGTAATCCGATTATTACCACAAATAACAGACAATTGAAGCAAATCTCTGTCACAGCTCTGATAAACTAGTTTCAAGATATCTCTCTTTAGTTGACATTCGATTAGACATATGTAAAGACGTTTCAAATTAGGAAATCTAGAGATTATTTGCGTAATCACTGTCCGGTAAATAGCGCTATCGTCGCCAATACTCTCAATATTGTCCACTATTTCACTTAAACTAATTGCACTAAACTTTTGGTTAACATTCAGTTCAAACGGTTTGTAATCGCCGTATCGTTTATAAGATATACTTTCTGTGTCTTCAATCAAAAGACTGGTTTTAGCCTCAAATGAAAAGTTGATTAATTGTTGCCATCGCTTGCAAACCAACTCTGCCTTCAATTTTGATTTAAAATCTAAATTATCGAAAATCATTACTAATAGTTCATTCGGCAAATCATTCATTTTTCTTGAATTGATCGAATCAATCGATTTAATTGTGTTTTTGAAACTAAAAATTGGAGATCTCTTCGAAGACAAACTAACAAATACTTTAATTAATAAATTAATAATATATTCAACAATAAACTTAATTAAAGACATTTTCTCTAATCACTCAAATGCCGGCAAATTTTACACTTATAACTGTAGCTTAACTTAACTTATTGTCAACTTGTATTGAGTTGTATCAAGTCAAGATAATACATTAAATCCACTCATATAGCAAACACAATAATTGTACAGTTGTTGCAGAATCACAGAATAAATACTAATCTTAATAACAAATCAATTACTAAAGAGAAAAGTTAAAAAAAATGTAAGATGATTTCTAAATACTACTGTAAATGAATTTATATTTATATTATTAAAATTTGTTAAATAGATCTTGATAAACTTTATAGTAGATTCAAAAATTAATCATTACAAATAAGTCAAAATTATTAGACATACTTTTAGATATACTTGAGCCTAAAGATTTTGACTGTATTATTTATAAGTAGAGCATTGATTTTGATCTATTCGGGACTATCGTAGCGGTTTATTGGCTGACTCCTAGAGTTAGTTTGCATCCGAATCACATCGTTTAAACTATTTTGCCTATAAATGCCTATTTCAACTTTTACAGATTATTTGAATAAAATTAAAAATTGTATTATTTTATATACAAAAAAAATATTTTCTATTATTTAAATTTAACTTAATATAATCTTAATTGTAACTAAAGACAAATAAAATAGTCTTTTTCATTTGTAGTATAACAAAAATAATGGAACCCATAAATTGATGCGAACATAAATATAAAATAAATTATGCTAAAGTCGAATATGCTAATGTCGAATATGCTAAAGTCGAATAAGCTAAAGTCGAATATGCTAAAGTCGAATAAGCTAATGTCGAATATGCTAAAGTCGAATAAGCTAATGTCGAATATGCTAAAGTCGAATATGTCAAAGTCGAATAAGCTAATGTCGAATATACTAATGTCAAATATGCTAATGTCAAATATGCTAATTTCGAATATGTTAATGTTGAATATGACAATGTTAAATATGCTAAAGTCGAATATGCTAATGTCGAATATGACAATGTCGAATATGCTAATGTTGAAGGTGATAATTTCAAGTATATTAATATCAAATATCAACTTTAATTCAACATTAGCATATTCGACAATACATATTTGACAATAGCATATTCGACAATAACATATTCGACATTAGCATATTCGACATTAGCATATTCGACAATAGCATATTTGACAATAGCATATTCGACAATAACA
>JAQFXP010003016.1:0-13524 GCA_034693685.1 Belba bartosi | reverse complement strand
TTGGGAATTAGGACTTTTGGGATTAGGATCTTTGGGATTAGGAATTTTGGGATTAGGAAAAATGGGGTGACAGCATTATAAATGGGGTTAGACTGTATTATATTAGAGTAAATAATTATTTTTAAACCATACTATAAAAAATAACTAGTTTAATTAATACAAAAGTTGATATTATGTTTTTAAAAGTAAAACTTTAAAGGTTAATTTATTCCAGAGTTTGAGAAATATCCTCTGATTTTAAAAATTGCTATTTATTTCTCCTAACAAAGGGGTCTGGCAAATTTTTTTGAGTTTAATGGCTAAAATTTAAAAAATTTCCCTAAAGTAGTGTTAAATCCGGTTTAAATTAAGTTAAATTGGGTTAAATTACGTGAAAACTATATAGATTTTTGAGCATTAAAAAAATTTCTTCTCTGCTCTTTCCCTATGTTTTTGCATATAATTTTAAACCCCCCACCCCTGGATCGGCCAACCTTTCCATCTCTGGTTTACCTTTTATAATAATTAACTAAATGCTATTTATTCATTTGCAATACAAGTGTTGATAACAATTAAATAAAAATTTTATTAACTACTTAATATATATTTAATTAATTTACTTTGCCAGGTCATTTATTAAATAACTCATTCACTTCTTTTTTTGTAAATAAGATTTTAATGCTTTTACTTCATTTATTACTTCAGTTGTTTGAATATTTTAAAAATTAACTTAAGTGAAACTAATTTTTGAATAACAAAATTAAATCTATCAATATAAAAATTACAAATAACGTTAAGCTTTAACAAGCTATTATAAATTAAATAATTAGTTTTTATAAAGACAATTCAATTAGATATAAAACTAAACTTGGCATTGAAGTATAGAGCAGACAAAGTAGAATAAGATAATTTTGTTAAAAATAAAACTTTATCGTTTGAGTAAGTATTTTTTTAAGGACAAATTTGTTTTGAAATTATTTTGATAACCTTCATCCAGTCCCTTTTTGATATACTGATAGGACTGGATGAAGCCATTATTTTTATGCATTGAAGCGTCAAAAATAACATTTAAGAAAAAAATCTTTAATTATTTAATCGAAACTTAATAGCTACAGAGAATGAGTCGTTCGTCTAATTAAACCTAAAGACAAAATTCTAATCAAATCAAAACCAAAGAACAAACTTGTAAGCTTTTTCAACTTGATTACTGCAATGCACTGGCAGTGATGCCGCTATTGTATTATATAAACTAATAAAAATGTATCATTTAAATGATGATTAGTTTTATAGTTTGATAAGAAGTTTATCACCGCTTTATATACTGTACAGCAATTACTGATGTTATAAAAATTTCGTAATTATTATGCGATATGAGTTAGCTTTGAAATTATCAAAAATACTAAACAGTTATGAAGTTATCAGCAGTTGTATTGAGTTCCAGATTTTTTTGGCCGAACAATGGTTGACAACTTGGATGACAACGGGAAATGTCTTGATGGCAGTGGTGGCAGTGATGGCTCTGACGTTTTCGCTGTTCAACAAATTTAGCTCTTGTCGTATGCAATATAATCTGTATTTCAGTTACTTTTGTGTATATACTCTATACTCTGCACTATATATCGATCCGTGTCGTGCATACAGAACATACTCAGAATATACTACTTAAAGAACAACCGTTTTTTCAAACGCCGGATCACTACTCAAAACAAAATAATGCCGTTCTATGCTATGCCATCCTATGCTCCTATGTTGGCATTGCTGGCCTAATAGCAAAGTTGGCTTTGGCTTATGAGGACAGGCAATGCAGGAAAACCCACCAAAAGTTTGGTTCGACAACAAACGAAAGGCTGTGTTGGATATTGAGTGCATTCAAGTCGTGATGTTTTGATGCTATGATGCTATGAATGCTGTGCACTGTCTGTCACTAACTCGGGATTAGAGTTAACTTCAATGCAAGCAATTCACGCTTTGATGGAAAATCAAGCGCCAGAGGGATCATAAAATACATGAATAAGGAGTTGGGAGTTAGCAGTCTATGAAATAGGCAATGCTTTCGCACAACTTCTTCACCTAAACTCTACCCCAACTTCGCTTCAACTTTATGTTATTATAACCAATATTCATATGAATCACAATTCTGGTCTATGAAAGACCATTTGGCACAAAATCAAAATATTATTTAATGTTTACTATATTTTATATTTAATATAAAGTCGTGAACATTACACCGTCACTATAATGAGCCAAAAACACTTTAATAGCATTCCGTTTTTGCACAATTAAAGTATAGCTATTGAAGTGTTGATGTCTCTGTCCAACTGGTCGTACTGTAGAGCACCGGTTGTAGAGATGAGAGATAATACAAACTAAACTAATTATTATACATCACATATTGTACTGTATATAATATATAGTAGAGAGTATAGAGTAGAATGCAATTCCTATTTAATAGAAAATGATGTACTGTTACAGTAGACCTGAACAAGTAGATATTCTAGTTGTAATATAAAACTTTTAGACTAATACCTAAAGTTTGACATTCAATTGAATGCTTTTTATTTCTGAAGTTTGAGAAACTGTTTCTAAAAAAATATTAAATTTATAAAAGACATACAAAAGCTATAAACGTAGAGTAATATTGAGTTTATATTTTGAAAATATGTTATTCGATGTCTTTTAGTGGTTTAACTCTATTATAATAAGCGCTTCGATTATATGATAAAGATTTTTATAAAACAATTAACAAAAAATAAAATACAATTGAAAGCATACATGCCTTCACAAAATCGCTTAATTGGTTTTGATGTCAAAGTTTATTAATATAATAAAACTTTTATTTTTTCACATCAAGAAAGAGGTGGAGCGATATTAACCCAATTAAAGTGGTTTTAATTGGCGCACCTAAAAGCAATTATAACGTTGATTATCAATTAATTATAATCGAAGCTATTTTATGCCATTTTATCATTATCTGTCATCAAATATTTGAACGCCTTATCCAATGCGTGCAACCGATGGAAAGGTCACATAATTACATAATTAATTCACAATATATTCAGATCAGAAACTCTATTGAATCGCATGGACTCAACCAATTTGAAAGTATGTAGATTTCAGGTTGAAATTTTCAAGTTTTCGATTTATTTGTCGATTAAATTTTTAAAATATAAAAATCATTATAAAACTATAAATTAAATTACTTTTAATATTGTAAATTATGTAAAAAATATTTTCACAATTATTAAGTTTTTGCATATTTAATAAACATATATTTTCTCTTCCACATAATTTGTAGATTTTTTTAATTTATATAATTTGTACAAGCGCAAAATTTTGATTTATTAAAAATTTTATGCATTTCTAAATTAGTAATTTATTACTTATTTCAAAATATATTTAATAAATGTAAAAACATTTGTCTTTATGTTTAATTAACTTGATCAGTTTATGTTTTGTTATTGTTATGTATTTTAAGCTCAAATAATAAAAACAGGCATAATTTTTAAAATATAAATTTAATAATTTATTGGATTAATATATATATTTGTTTAATTATCAATTTAAGAAATCGTTTGATTATTTGAGTTTTGGACAAAAAACACTTTTGTTATCATAAATGACCAAATTTTAAATAATTAAATTTATTATAAAACACAAATTATAAAATTTTAAAAATAATAAAATATAATTATATATAAAAATATTTTTTTCCTCTATTGATGAGAGAGTAGAAATGTGTGGCATTAGTGGCACTGGATTTCGTGCGGCATCTAATTTGATATCTATTCGAAACTTTCTTTTTTGCCTTTTAATACATCCACAGATTGATTATGTTTTAGTGGAATGGCTTAGAGTCAGAACTGATCTATTTTTGCGGTCATTTAGTAGACATCAATCACTTTCACTTTACGCACAACTAATGTTCTCCACAACTCAAGAATTTGACTCCAAATACATTATATATTAGATTATCGAACAAACTATGCAAACAACTGTCCATTCGTCCCGACGTTCAATTCAAGTAACCGATGCCTAAACACACCTATCCTTCGCATACAAACTCAAACCAACACTAATTAACCGATTACTCATCGCTCACTGTTTAGCTAAAATTTCTTTCAGATATTGTTTAAGTTTGAAATTTTTCGTTTTAAGCGTTTATTTCTATTAAATATAATCATAAATAAAAAAATATGTTTGATTTGAATGTAATGATTAAAAAAAAGTAAATTTAATTATTTAAACATAACTTATTATATAAACATTTGCATAAAGTAAAGGTAATTACTTTAATAGGTTCGCTCGCCTAACAAACTACGAACCATAAACTTAAGCACAAATTATAGTTTTATAAATGTTTTTCGGATTCATTTCAGAAATTCTAATCGCGTGAGTCGTCGGTTGAGCTTTTGATCGCTCTTTGATAGCAAGAAATTCAAGAATAAAGAGCCAGAGCTCTAATCTATATACAGATATAGTTTATATATATTCGTATAAATTGCACGAAAAGACTAAAAAAAGTTTTCGACTCATATTAAATGAACCGAATTCTGAATTGAATTGAAAATTGAGATCATTTGAAGTTTTGAATTATAAGAAATAGTATCGAAATGTTTTGTTATTAATAGTTATTCTGATTTGCGAATATAGAGTAGAATTGTATATAATTTGTTGCGTTTAGAGCAATAAAAAAGCGATTATTGATTCAATAGAGAGCGCAGAATAAATCGATAACACATTCGACTTAACGACTCGAGGACTGCAGTCAACGCAACACTACATCCAAGTGTCGACATCTCATGAAATTGACGCCGAGATTGGATATTATGCCAAATAATTAGGTTTGAAATTAAATTTATTATAAAATTCAATTAAAATTTAAGTAAACTTCGATTAAAACTTTTAAACAATAATTAAGAAAATAATGATTTTTTGGAACTATTTATTTGGCAAAACATCGACCGAACCGTCTGATCGACCGAAATATACTTTTGAGGCCATGTTTATGAAAAGTCCGGTCTCGACCACTCCGGCAATCAGAGTGAGTGAGACATTAATCTCTGACCACTCCCTGTCGTCTCTATCTTTGTTCGGGAATTTCCAGTCGATTATGAAGTTTCCGTTGTCTGTGACCACAGGTCCGGCTTTGGCTATAGCCATACGAAGAACAGCTGTTCCGCCAAACTTGTTCTCAATATGTCTGCTCACAGTCTTATAGGCCATAGGAATCACTTCAATCGGTAACCCTTTCAGCCATTTTTGACCCAAATTTTGTGACTCTTTAGTAAAGTCCGCGATTACAATGAACTGTTTGGAAGCGTTGGCCACAATCTTCTCCTGAGTGAGAGCCCCTCCGCCGCCTTTAATCAAACTGATAGACCGGACGTCAACCTCATCGGCGCCATCAATGGCGACATCGAGTTCGGGGGTCTCTTCCAAATCACTTAAACGTAAACCGTTTTCGCGAATCAATTGTTTTGACTGAAAGTGTAATTCAATAAACGATTAGTTGATTGGATATATCGAACCATAGAAGAGGTAAGACCTGGAAAGAGGTCGGAACGCAAAGCACATCCAAATTGTTTTGTTTGATGCGTTTGACGGCATATACTATAGTACTTCCGCTTCCAATCCCAACTTTCTGGCCATTCTATGCAAAAGACAATCATTTAAACGACTCAATGCCAGTCGATATAAAAGTCCAAACCTTCAGATGACTGTCCACTGCCTTAAAGGCGGCTTCTCTTTTGGCGGACTCTAAACCAGCGTTTGTTTGACTCATATTTCGACTAAAATTGACTGAATTTTCATTTGAATAGATATTAAGAGTATTTGTGTTACGAATTGACAATAGCCTTAGCCTTGAGTTTGTTATTAACCGATAAATACTTTTCCTATTTATCATAACATTAGACAAACAGATAAATAGATTCGACACTCGTTTGACAGCATTTAAGGAAAACTAAAATTTATCTAAAATTAAATATAAATACAAATAATAAACAGATATTAATATCTTATTAAAAAAAAGTTTTTAAAATAGAGTCAAAAAGTTTTGCTTAAATTTAAGGAAAACTAAAAAATATGAATAATTTTTAAGTGTTTTCAAAACATAACATAAAATACAATAAATAACGTCTAAAGAGAAATGCAAACCAAATGTTGTTTTGCAACGAAATCACATGAAATAACACAAAACACGTGTTTAGTCTTAATTGTGATTTTAGTTGTATTAGATTTACGAGTTATAAAACATTGATTTAATTGACTGTTAACTGTAATAGTGGTGACTAATGAGTAACTTCAAGACCACAACTTTGGCGACTCTGCCGTCGATTATAGAGCCGTTGACCGAATCGGCCAAATATTGGCAAAACTGTTTAGAAGCGGCAAAAGTGGCCAAAGAGTTCTCAGCCATCAATTGCATTGACATTAACTCATCGCATGACATACTCGTGACCTCTTCGACCCGACTGGCCGTCTATGAGTACTACAGTCTGGAAGTGAAGCGTTCGTATTCTTCGCCGAATTCGGTTCTGCTTTTTGGCGCTAATTATCGGAAATCCGATTCAAAGCTCATTGTTTCCGGCGCTGCCGATGGAGTGGTGAGGGTTTGGGACATTAAAAACAGTAAACCATTGCGTGCTTTGGGTTTAAATGATAAGAACAAGACATCGAAGCACTCGTCAGCCGTTCGAAGAACTCATTTTTGCGGTAATTCAAAGATTGTGTCGTTTGGCGACGACTATAATATCAAACTTTGGGACATCACTGAAGAGAGTATTGTCTCGACGTTTGGCGACAATAAAACGGCTCATAATGACTACATCAGAGCATCTCATGTCTGCGACAATTCCTCGACAGTCATATCGGGTTCTTATGACCACTTCGTTAAAGTGTGGGACGAGAGGTCACCGCAGAAGGCGGTCATTGAGTTAGATCACGGCTCACCCGTTGAGTCGGTCACTGTTCGCAATCTGATGGCCATATCTGCCGGCGCCGACACTATTAAAATATTCGATTTAATCGCCGGAAAGGTATTGAAGACTTTAGTCAAAACACATCACAAAACCATTACTTGTGTTCATAATTACGGCTCATATTTGTTGACGGCCTCTATCGACGGACACCTCAAGGTCTATGACTCCAACTTCAATATTGCGGCTTCGCTTACATATACGCCATCCCAGCTCTTGAGCTGTTCCCTCGACGACAAAGTGCTGGCCGTAGGCGCAAATGACGGCCTCTTCTCAGTTAATAAATTTAAAAGTAATCTAAAAGAAGAACAAAGTTTTGATGCGAAGAGTAAAGCGAATAAAAGTCGATATTTTAGCCAATATTTTGATTCTAACGAAAAACAAAGCAATAAAAGAAAAATTGATGTTTTGGACAATACTTTAGTCGTTAGAGACCTTAAGAAAAACAATTACTTTCTTCCGAAACACGAGGAACTGCTAAAGAAGTTCAATCATTCGGCGGCTTTGAATCGGGTATTACGTAAAAAGAGTGACGAACCAGAAGTTGTGGTCAGTTTTGTGCAGGAATTGATCAGAAGGGGAGCTCTGAAGCCATCTCTGGCCGGAAGGACAGACAAAGATCTTAAACCAATTGTTGACTTTTTACTAAAGCATATCAAAGACCCGCGTTTTAACCGAATTTTAGTCGATGTGGCGCTCATTCTCACCGATGTCTATATGTCTCAAATTAATCGGTCGCTTGAAATACAGTCGATGTTTAAAAAGTTGAGTTTTGCCGTCAATTCAGAACTGCATTGTATGCAACAAATGCTCGCCGTTTCCGGTCAACTCTCCGCTATTATTAACTCGTCTGTTGAATGAGAATAAATGTTACCATACCTGACAGGTATTACCTGTGCACTTATTTATAAATTAGAATTAAATTGTCAAATGAATTGAATGAATTTCTTATATAAATTACTAGTTTTATATGTAATAATAGACACTATTGTTGAAAACGAGTTTAAACATTCGATATATTTCGGTTGAATATCAAAAGACAAAATAATTGATTTGTAATATTAAATAATATATTTGAGAACAGATTAGACAATGAGTTCAAACAGTGCTCTCAGTCATATCGAGCCCTGTTATATCGTTGGATTGGTTTGGGTTTTATTCGTTTTGATTGGACTTCTATTTTATTATTTATATTCCAAAAGAGAAGAGCCTTTAGTTGAGATGAAAGACAAATGCCGGGACTTTGATCCGAAATACCAATATCTGATTGTCATGTCTTTCGGAAAATTGAGTAAAAACTTTTCAAACAAAACAGTCTTTCAGTTCGAGATCTATAACTCTACGAAACACTTCATAACTCGATTCACGTCTCCGTTGGAAGCGCTACGAAAGCTCACGAATTACATAGACTTTGATAAGAGATTCATACGTTTTGCCGTTAATAGGATGTCACCCCTGAATGACATGAGTTTAGTTAGGATTAGCCACAACTCATATAACAATTATTTAACAATATATGAAATTGAGATAAAAGAGACCAACGATTTCATCAATGCATTCAATGCAGATGTTTTCGACCAAATAATGCCAATCAATCAAAGAGTCAATTGTTTTAATTACCAGCGCTTTCAACTCAAAAATATTGGAAATTATAGTCTTATTAGAGAAGCTCTTCCATCGCCAGATTTACAATGGTATGAATACCTGATCTTTGCATTCGTGGCTCTCAACGCCATTCCGTTCTTCTCATTGTATGTCGTCTTCTGCAAAGAAGATATCATTTGTTGGGATTTTCCCTCAAATTTGGATTTATTTCTACTAATATTCAACGCTTTGGTATCGAATATTCTTTCGTTTTTATTGGGTTTTGGTTTGATATCGATTTACTTCTTTGGAATCAAGCGATTCCATGCGAGAACTTTCAACAGGAATTTGTGGCTAAAACTCAAACTAATATTTATTGGTTTTGTCATCATTTTGGGATTCGTTTTCGGTCTAATTGTTTCGTTTTATAAAGTATTTAAAAACAAGAAAATCGATGAATCGATTGCCGAATACATTAAATTGGTTTTAATCGCATATATATTCACAGTCTTTCTGTTCACTCCGTTATCGGTAATTATCTTATATTTTGTGCAACTCTTCAGTCATCCGTTATATGCCATAACATCTAAATCGAGAAAAAGCCAGAAAATGCATACAATTAGAGATAGTTTAGATCAAACTAGTTACAAAGGAAATCACAATTCAGTTAACATCAATAAAAACATTGAAAATTTTAACAAAAAAGAGATAAACACTGAAAATATTGATATAACCAGAAGTAAATCGAAATCAATCAAAAGAGCAAAAAATAAAGAGAAATCCGTAAAAAGTCATAACAAAAGTCAAGATAATAATAACCAATCAATAGTTTAGAAATGATTTCAATATTTAAATACCACTTTAAACTGAATTTTTAATTATTTTAAGAATCATTAAATAGTATACTTTAAAAACTAATACTTAATTTAAGTAAAATTTAGTTTAGCATTAAAAATATTTTATTTAAAATTTACTAAATTTGATATTTTATAATCTTATTTTTATTTTATAACAAGATTAATCAAGGTTTGCCTAGTTAAGTGTGGTTGAAATTAAAATTTAGTCACTTTTCGCCTTGGCAAAATTTTTAAATTCAAATATTTGATAAATTGCTAAAAACTTAAAATTGATTCGACTGTTGAGTTAAAATTTATTCAAACTTTTAGCGCATTGTTGTTATTTGGGATTTTAATCGATATATTTGTGCAAAAGTTTGCTTAAATGTCGGAACAAAGTCGTGACTCATATCTTCAATTAGTAATGGATGTGTTGTTCTGTTGTTGTAAGACTCGGAAGAATAATCCGTCGAAAGCGACCAAAACAGCCTATTCTAGAGAATCGCCTAAAAGGGAAAACATGAGAAATGGTATTCCATTTGAGAAACACTTTTCTTATTATCCAATCAGTGAATTGCCGGCACCGGTGCCTCACTTCGACAACTTTGAAGAGCACAACAAACAAAGTATGAAATCAGCGGTAATTCGTTTAGTTGACCGAATAAAGAGTGATTTGAAAGAAATTCCATTAAAATTCGATCAATTTCTCGATCAAAAGTCTGATACAAATGAAGATGAGTTTGAAATTAGCGCTGAAAGTGAGAGACAGACCACTAGAGGACTAAAACCGAGACAATTGAGTCAAAAAGAAAGAGCTCCACCGCCACCAAGAATGGATCAATTGAAGAGTCGGATAGAAAACATTAAAAAATAAAATTTAAACTAATAGATTAGATTTGATTATATCAATCATTGAAATACCCCATACCCCAGGTGGATCAGGGCAGAGATTTTTCCAAAAACGCTCAAAAACTCATATACAGTATTTATGATAAAATTTAATCTAATTTAACTGAATTTAAACTAAATTTAGTTAATTTAACTGGATTTAAACCGAATTTGACAACAATTTAAGGGAAATTTCCTAATTTTGGGCAAAAACCCAAAAAATTTAGTTCGGCGCAAAATAACTTATAACTACCGCAACAACATGGTTTTGAAATACCTTTACATCAGTTTGTTAAGAAACTGAGAGCAAATAACCACTTGTAAAATCATTTGGGGTTTTATGTATAAAAATATTTTAATTTTACTATAAATTAATCAAAAATATATTAATAATTGTTAAGTAGAATATTGTTATGTTATAATATTCGATATAACAATATTCGACTTAACAATACTATATTAAGTCAAATACAATTTTGAGTTCTTTCGTCTAGAAGGGTATTATGACTATTAAAAAAAACCACAATGTCACATCCTTAGTTATGTAAAAAAAAGTAAAAATTAAATTTTGGTTTAATTATTCAAATTATCGAAACTTATTCTTTATTTCAGAGTTAACTGTCAGAACAACTGATTCGCTGAGCAATTCGATTCTTATCAAAGATGTTATCAATTAATTCCATTCTTTTTATTATTAAATTATTTGAAATAATAAAATTTAATTAATAATTAATTTATTTGTGATTTTTGCCTTCTCTGAACTTGTTGACAATTTTCTTATTGTTTGCGGAATTATCGACATCTTTACTGTCATTCGTCTGATTATTGCTTTGATTAGACTTAACTAAACTATCATTTGATTGGTTTTTGACAGACATTTCACTCTTTGAATCCACATTTTGTTTCTCTTTGGATAGGTATTGGTCTTTGAGAACGGATTCGATCGCTTTTTTGGTCTCTTCGTCCAAATCCTTATTGTTCTCCAATAGAGACAATTGTAAAGCCGTTTCGAGTTCTATGTCTTCATTAACCGATTCTTCAGTGTCTCTCACGTCTTGAATAAGAAGGAGTTTTTTTGGAAGCATTTTCAACAAAGTATTTAACTTTTCTTTATTCAAATCAATACATTTGCCAAATAAAAAGACTTCAATTTCTAACTTTGGTTTTTCATTGAGCAAATCGTTGGCAAAACTTTCCATTTCTTCGGTTGTATTCGTGATTAGACTCTTTACAAAGAATAAAATATTTTGATTAATTAGTTTCCATCTCTTCAGTACATTATATGCGACTCTCAAACTGTCGATGAAATTAAACATTGGTTTCAACGTAATTGTCGATAATATGAATTGGATTTTAGTTAAATTTTTAGTAAAAGACAACACTATCTCTGGTTTGGGTGAACTTTCCATAATTGAGAAAATGTTTTCTTTATTGGGTTCAGAGTATTGTTTGCAAAACGCTTCTATAGTTAGTCTTTGATTTGAAAGCAATTTCAAGTTTGCCTTTAAGTCTTCGTTGTAATTGAGACTATTGTCGACACAAATCACATAAGAATTCATAATTTACTTCTTATGTTCGCAACTCTCTTAATCACTATTAGTAGAAACGGAAAAATACAGATTCGAACCGCGAGTTAAGATTAATTTTAAATTATTTTTTTTTGAATAATCTATAAAAATGTTACAAAATTTTGCAATAATTAAGTTGAAGCGAGAATTAACCCATGAATTTTTAATATTTTGCATGTTACAATAATAAAGTTTGTTTTACTCATTTAGAAAGAATCATAAAAATCCTGATTTTAAAAGTTAACATTTGTCCCTCAAATAGAAATAAATGGAATTAAAACAATTTAAGAATAAATATAAAACAGATAGACAAATTAGGTTAGAGCATTTATGATTTAATTACAATAATTTTATGCTTTAAAAGCACTAAATGATGAAAACTTTATTACAAATAATTCAAATTTAAGTAATCTTTCATAATTGGATTGATATTCAAAGAATCGATACAATCGGGTAATCCATTTCGCAATCGAAACTGTTTTCTAATCGATTGTCTCACAAGTTGTTTAAGAGTTGGTATTTTGGGAATCATGTCCAGCACTGAAACATTTGGCGAGTAATCTAACCGATTAAACAAGATTTCAATAAATTGATTGCCAATTTGAGACAACTCTTTATAAAATTTTAATCTATGCGAGACATCGATTGTCACTAATTTAATCCAAAATAGTTTTTTGATTAGCCTTTCATTGGTTGCAGTTTTGTATTTATGACAAATAAGATGAATAAATTTTGGTGTTTGATAGTCAAGTGCAGGTATTTTAGCCCCAAATTGTAATAAAAATCGTAAAATATTTGGGTTTTCAGGCGAAATAGTGCAGTCAATGACAGGAATGTGTAAATTACGCCACAATTCGCTGTTAGACTCAATTGCATCAAATCGCGGATAATCTATGAAACGAATTGTCAAACTTTGGTTTTTCGGATCAACGAATTTAATGTCGAATTTGTGCGATATTTTAACTATATATTTCATAACATAGACCCCATTATTAGTCCTTATATTTGTGAGTTTGATATTCAAAATATTTTCAATATTTGTCCATTGATTTGGTTCGATCTGTAATAGAGACCAAATATCCCAAATTCCCGATTGATTTCTGACAAAAAATCGAAAAAAACTTTCCAAAAGTCGATAGTTTTTAAACCGAATGTCAGTACAAAAGACAATTATTGCTGACATAAAATATTTGCACATGAATTGAGAATCAGTTTCAGCAATAATTGTCGGATAGTTAGACATAAACTTTTCGATCAACTCTTCACACGCCTTATGCATGTCATCGAAGTCTTTGATATTTGGTATATATCTTCGAATTATATCCATTTTTGTCTCATTTTCTAACAACTTTTGGGATTTATTTTTAAATTATTTTAAATTTTAGA
The DNA here is from genome assembly GCA_034693685.1 of Belba bartosi. Classification (NCBI taxonomy): domain Eukaryota; kingdom Metazoa; phylum Arthropoda; class Arachnida; order Sarcoptiformes; family Damaeidae; genus Belba; species Belba bartosi. The sequence continues at coordinate 306 of JAQFXP010003016.1, read as the reverse complement.
AATGTTTACAATAATTAAATTTAGTGCAAAGAATAAAAATTCAAGCGTTTCAAACAACTTGAACATTCAAATTCCTATTACTTTCCGCTAGGTTATTTGAAAAACTATTTACAGTATAGTGCCAATATAATGAACTGTATAAATTTTTGTAATTTGTTTATTATAATGGGTTGTTTATTAAAAAGGCACTAATTAAAAAATTAAATTTTTATTAATTGAAGTTATAATAATAATAACCTGCTCTGTGTTAAAATGATAATTAATTTGGACGTAATTTATGTATAATTACAATTGAATTAAAATTTT